>NWSH02000085.1:616341-668933 GCA_002382865.2 Heliothis virescens
CGGCATCCCATTCCCTCTCGCCCCTCACCATGGCTTGAACCATGGCTGGGCGCGAGAGTTTGCGGGGACAGGCAGGTACCTCCCGAAGCAACCGTNCGGCGACCGTGTTTACCACCAGGTCCACAGCGGCGGCTGGGATGAGCGGCGCGAATTCGCAGTCGCTCCGCCGCTTGCTTCTCTAGCATAAATGCTCCGCAGAAGGAGGCGACGGCATCCCATTCCCTCTCGCCCCTCACCATGGCTTGAACCATGGCTGGGCGCGAGAGTTTGCGGGGACAGGCAGGTACCTCCCGAAGCAACCGTGGTGAGGACCCGTCATGCCGAAAGTGAGGGCCAAGTACATATACCCTTCAGCATATTTGCTAATCCGGCCGGATCCGGCCGGATCCGGTCGGATTCACGCCAATCCGGCCGGATCCGGCCGGATTGAAAATGATACCGGATTGCAATCCCTACTGCGGACTCCGCTTTGGTTTGCTAGCAAAATATCATCTATCAAGTACTTCAATAATATACTAGAGTACTGACTCGATTTCAACCTATCAATAAAAAACTCCGCGGCAAAATATTCCATAAATGTTAAATGTACGAACTTGGGCTCTTCACCGACAATGCTATCTATTATACCAGATTTTTCTTCACCAGATCTGACGGCCTCCACTAAATTGGATATGTTTTGCATTTCTTCTGCAGAAAACATCATTGGACTTCTTTTAAAAAGCGTATAAGCACTGAGTTGCTTATGACCATCTAAAAAGGCTTTGTGCTCCTGGTCTATCATCCTCCGCAAATCAGGATCCTTAAAGCTAACGAAAGCCTTTTTGGATCCGAAACGAACTTTATAAAATTTTATGTTAATAAATGTTTCGTATAGTCTGCATAAATTCATGAAATTTAGTATTACGTTTCTTATAAAAAAATCGTAAATAAACCCATCAAATGGTAAATAACCGTCGCTTAATTTGTAAAAAAACATTTTTGTAATTTCGACATAATTTTTAAAAATCTCTAGTAAGCTTTCGGCAATCATAAAAATATGTAGCGGTACACCCGTAAATGTCAATGAATTTGTTGCACCAAGTGCTGTACATATTAAATTAAAAAAACTGCTGACGTGTACTGTTAAAGTTCTACGATCAAGATCTAATTCTTTATACCATATGTTTACTAGACATAGCAAACGCCCTGATAGACTCAAAATATGCAATTTATGTGCAAAGGTTCCCAAAGCGCACTGCAACTGATCAGCAACATATGGTCTCGTGGTTACCCACAGGAACGCAACTCTAGAAGTCTTTAAAGTACTTAATAGTTGAAGCGCCTCGTTTGCATAATCTGGACATATTTCGTCAAAACCATCAAACAGTAATGCAACCTGGTTATTGTTGTAACAATGGTTAAATAAATCAATTTCTATGAGATCCGCTGTTTCATCAACATCATGTATAGTTATTTCGTTGACATCGTTAATTGTTATTCGTTTACCAATAGTGTGTAACGTATTTCTCATTGCTTGTTCATCATCTTCCAAGGCTTGTAAACCAATTGCACCGTATACAAACACGAGAGCTTCGATCAAGTCGACATGAGTTTTGTCTCTTTTCCACTTGCTAAATCGCTCAATGTGTTCAAGAAAATTTATTTTTGAGACCCAAAGTTTTGGATATTCTTCTTTCGTATGCACAGCTAAATGGGAGAGTAAGGTAGATTTACCTAAACCAGGCTCGCCATTTATAATAACAATATTTTCGGAAACATCTGTTATTGTTCTAGGTAGTATATTAGTAGTAATGTTAACACCATAATCAACATACTGGAGCAAAGCATTCATAGTGCCCTTTGATTTAACCCATACGATGTAGTCACCATTATTATCGCGACTAAACATATGCACATTGGAATGTTTGTGTTTGTTACATATGTTTTCAAATGTTTGCATCCGATCTGTTATTAATACTATATCGTACTTCTTTTGTGGGCTTAAATCTTCAGGAACGCCCTCAATTATATAATGTAGGTCACAATAGTTATGCAAATGTTGTAAATCTAGAGTTATAACGCGGCTTACCTCTTGATTCACGTAGAAATCAACGGTTTTATCGTAAACAGCGTCTTTCAGTGTTTTGCCCATCAATATTGTTTTACGCTTAATTAACTGGTAAATAGTTTTTGGTTTAACAGTCTGTAAAAAATCATAATTTAATATATCACCTATGAATATTCTTTCTCCTTGAAATATTAGTTCCCGTTCCTCGGTAATCATTCTTTGCACATCATCTTCAAGATCTCCAAACTTGTTATTATTGTCATATACTTGAATAAAATCTTTAGTTCCACTTTCAGAGATATCTACGGCATAATCGGCATCAGTAATTAGTATAATTTTACCTTGAAATGCGCTCCTCACTACATCAAACGTAACATCAAATCCATTCTCACCAATAGCATTAATTAACACCAAAACTGAAAAATAGGCATCATTCAACTCCATTTCTATTGTTTCTAAGTAGTTATCAGTTATCATCGATTCCAATTTTAGAAAACTGAAGCGGCAATCATTTTCTTGAAAATATTGTATGACTTTAATGCTAGTCAAATTGATTTCGGAAGAAACGATAACCATTAATTTTAAATCATTTTTTATAAAATCTGTAACATTCAGTGCCTTGATGGCATAAGGCTTAAATTTTGCTCCGAGATTTTGTATTGTTTTATAGCAATTATAATTGAGGATGGCCAACAATGGTTTATACAGGGCATCGCATTTAGCTTCAGAGTAAAATTTACACGTTTTCGTCAAATATGGAGTCCATTTGGATTGTTTCCACCATTTCACAATTTTATCATGGACTTTTAGGAAAATCGCTTCACACTTAACTCGACTGAACGAATCATCAATGTTTAACTTTAGATTGTCGTAAATTTCGTCCTTTATTATGTTTTCAACGTGATCTTCTGCGGGTTGGTTAGTATAAAATTTAAGTTTACCTAAAAAATCTTCTACTAGCTTCCTGTCGTCTTCCTCCTGTATCAATGAAAGTTTAGGAAAGTATTTGATTTTTACATGTAATCTGTACTGGTTAAGATTGTAGTCTGTCTTTAATTCTCGTAATAATTTTAAACTGTCAGCAGTCATGTGATGTTCGTTTTCATTAAATTTTAGCATTTTAGTTTCTTGGTCATATACAAGTAGGTTGCCTACCAGGCCACCAAACCTATATGACTCCATATCCGTATTTTGCAAAATTTTACCTACACCGATGTCATTTTCAGTAATTTCAAAGACAAAATATGAATCTTTTTTGGAAGCATTTTGCAATACTTCTTGAATTTTTCTACGCAAGTAATTCAGTCTTTTTATCTTCTTATTTTCGTTTCCATTAATGTGAAATGTGACGTTACCAAAATTCTTCGGTAATTTGAAGTTAATTGATTTTAATGCAGCTGTTTCGTCTGTCAGCGTTGTCTTTCTAAGAATCTCTACTTCTTTACAAATAGTATGTTTCATGAGCAATAAAACACTATCGTTCGTTTCTAGGAACGTTTCCTTGAATACTCCGATGTTATAAGAACTGTTCGGCTCATTGTTTTGAGTAACTGATATAACATTTTGAGCCAGAAATACATGATACACTCTTATTAGCTCATCTGTCATCATGTTTAGACAAGATTTTTTGAATACAAATGCTGATAGTCGTTTAGCTAACTGAACAGCCCGCAACTTGACCACTGTTTGAATTAAACATTCAACTTCTTCTTCTTTGGCTTGAAACTGGAGTATTTTTCCATTTTCACTTGTTATCACATAACTTTTTTGATTAGTGACGAGCGTTGTTGCTCTATCACAAAAAAATTCCATCGCAGCAGTGAATATTATAAATTCACAGTCGATATCCACCAATGGGCTGCCAAATATTTCGTTTTGCCTGTCTGAATGAAATTTCTGTATGACTTCTATGTAACTTTTTAAATATTTATGTAGACTAAAATCTCCATCATCCTTTAAGATATCGCCAATTGAAACTTTGTCTTTATTGGGGTCATCTCTATGTTTGGCTTGCAGGAATATTATTCTTGGTCTTTCAAGTTGCTTCGTTTTATATTTAAATACAAGGTCATCGAAGGCTCCCAGGCCTGAGATATTGGTTCCTAAATAAAACTCGACAATATCATCGTCATGCAGTGCTCTAAGGAGAATAAGACATAATAGTTTAGTTTCATATAGATAGCCATTCAGTCCAGAGATGCCTTTTCTTTTCTGAAATTGATAGCGTCTATTTGGCTTATTATGATCTATTTCATTAACCAATCGTTCCGGTTGCCGTATTGCAGTAGTTTTTTCATATACTTTTGAATGAACAACGTTATTGCTATCACCTCCTTTGTCTTCAGCGATATTTCTTAAAAGGTTTATAATTTTTTCACTTTCACTGCCTTTTAAAAGCCTGGCAACGTCTAGTGCTGTATGATTGTCGGCATTTTTTACAGAAATATTAGCTCCTCTATCCAAGAGGAATGTCACTACTTTTAGATCTTCATTTAATACTGCAATGTGTAATGGCGTATTACATTTGTCATTAGCATCTGTAGTGTTTATATTAGCCCCTGCCTCTAAATATTTTGCGATTTTCTTACATTTCTCCTCTGATGGCTTGTTTTTTCTAATAATGTTGAAAAGAAGTCCATTGTTCAGGATTTGCTTTTGAATATTCGCTGTTTCCTTTTCATCATACATTGCGTCACTGGCTTCAATTAGTTTGGACTGAATTTTGAAGCAGACTTCCCCGTTTGTGGGTTTGTTCCATCAACTATCAATACAATCTGAAAAATAATGACAATTTTAAAACCACCTATGAAGTAGTTCAATAGAATTTAAAGTTTATATTTTCTATTGTATTATCCCTAAAAAAGTGAAAGTATGGTTAAAATTGTGAAATACTTAATTAAAATGCTTAATCAGTCCGAAACTATAAGAAGTCCTATGGCTGAACTATGTGGTCCCCACCACTTGGTTCGTCTTATGAATACCATCAATTACAAACATATTGAAGTGTATTTCGAATCATTTAATGTTTTGAACATTTAAACAGGCACTCATTTAACGGAGCAGTTGTAATTAGCAGTTTTGGTAAGTTAAAAATTATAAATGGCACGTTTAATAACTATTTCAGCAGTTAAAACTAAGCAGTAAAGTATACAAACACGAGTAATAAAAAATGATGAAATTGATCACTGAATATATAATTGAGCAGCAAAATAATGAGCAGTAAAAATGATTAAATGAGCAGTTACGTGTGGGCAGTAACAAATCGGAATTTGTCGGTAAGAAATCTCATTCTAAGCAATTCTATAAACAATGAGGTAGTAAAATGCAAGCAAGCAGGCAACATGCAAGGAAGGATGCATCATGCAGCAGGCATGATTTCTGTCATGGCTCCGGCGCTGCGGGGCTCCGACGATAAAAGCGATTTTATCGTCGCAGATAGCTTTAACACTCACCACCTTAGCTTCGACTTGCTGGCCGGCTGAGCCGACCAGCCTCAGCCGCGGTGGCGAGTGTTACAACCACCTGCTCCTCAACTCGCGGCCCGCTTTCATTCATTCATTCAGTCATTTTTACTGCTCATTCTATTATTGGACTGCTCAATTATTTTTAGAATTGACATTGTATGATAAAATAACCCAACTAATTGTTTTTTTTACTGTCCATGTTTTACTGTCACAATAATTAATCAACCGCCATTAAATTAAATAACTGCTCAATATGTTTTTCAAGTGATCATAATAACATCTCGAATATTTAAATAAGAGCTCAAAAAATTAGTTCCCATTTAAATATAAATAAATACTCACAAACGCCGTTTCGTATACACCTCAGAAGTACTATTAATGCTTATCTACCGCTGTATTATCTTGTTGCAATTTGTTGATAATAAATAGCATCTACAGATATCGCGTTCGTCAATTGGTTATGAATCATATAGGCTTAAATTATTGCACCATTATTATAAATTGCTAGCTGTTTTACCGCGGTTTCACCCGCTCGGGAATCGGGTGAAACCGCTGGCGGAAGCTAGATGGACGATAAAATTGTCGTTTTTACTCGCTCCGTAACAAATAAGACGTTTTGTTTCCCTCTAATTTGGTGTTCCTTAACCAAAAATACGTATTCGTGATCCTTTTATAAGTTAGATAGCTAAACTAAGAGCTACGGGAAGGTAATTGCAAGGAGAATTAAAAACAAAAATATATTTTATATTAAATATTTATTTACAAGTCGAATATTTCAGCGATATGAAACCTTCACCGCTGTACAAAAATACTCGGACAAGCCGGTACTATACGATAGCAGTCTGTGATCGGAATGTGGAAAACGGAACATATACATATTTTGTAAAACATTATGAACATATAAGAGAAATATACATTTGTGTTGTGCGAAGTAATTGCGAGACCTTTTTAGTTAGGGTTGCTACACACATAAGCGGGCCGGCATTATTCGGCACATCTGGGCGGTGAAGTCGAATATACGAGTATGATAGTATGTAGATGAATGTTCGGGGTGAAAAGTGTAGCAATTCGGATGTGAACTCAAATAAGTGTAAAATTTTACCACGAAAAGGTAGTTTCTAAAGTAAAAATAAAAAAAAACAATATTTTCCTCAATAAACAAGGGATTATTTTTTTATTGAATAAAATGTATTTAAATATTTCACCCTCAAGTCACGTGACAATGAACACCGATCAAAATGCGTGACGTCACTTGTTGCCAAACAAGAATTTTCGCTGTCAAGTAGGTATTATGGTGTTAGTTGATATTTGGATTTGACAATTCGACAATGTTTGGCAACAAGTGACGTCACAGCGGGCGTTTGACAGGTATCCGCGTTTTGGCGCGAAATTTTAAATAAATTATTTTAAAGGTTTAATAAATAAATTATTTTAAAGGTTTAATAAAAAAATAAATAGTTTGGGCTATATTTGCTACTTCCAAAAATAGTCCACATCCCTATTGCTTCGAGTCTTTGTAGTTCGACATTAACTGGCGAACCGACAATTATGTGCCCGCTTGTGTGTGTTACAAACCTTATACAGTATGCAAATAATTATACAACATTTCAATATTAATGAAAATAATTGGAAATTATCTAACAATGGGTCAATTTTAATTGTGTTCAAGATCTGAATACAGGGTATAAATTGTAGAAATGTTTTCTCGCACTTAATCTATAAGCAGCTTCACCAATGACTATACAACCTAATCCTAATAATATAGAAACTAGCAATAACAACAAATAAAATAATAATAATTACGATCTAAGCAGATAACGTTGAATAAAAATTTTCATTGAAAAATAATAAACAAAAAGATAATCACACACACGACACTCAAGGTACTTTAGTCAGTTTAAGAGTTTTCGCACACTGTTGACTAAACTGTCGGCCGATAGTTGATGACGACAGTTTATTTTGAAAGTGATCGTAAATCTAATAAAAAACCGGCCAAGTGCGAGATTGATTCGCGCACGATAGGTTCCGTACAATTATCTATGAACAACTAGGCAAAATTATTTTTTAATTAATATATTTTTTTAATTTTTAGTATTTGCTGCTATAGCGGCAACAGATATACAACATTTGTGAAAATTTCTATCTTTCTATCACGGTTAATGAAATACAGCCTGGAGACAGACAGCGAAGTCTTAGTAATAGGGTCCCGTTTTACCCTTTGGGTACGGAACCCTTAAAAATGTTTGTCGGTTTGATACCGGTCGGATACCTGATCGTTGTAACGTGCGCACTAACATTAAATCTCGATACTAAATTATGAGCCCTAACAAGCTATCGGCCGACTAAATCGCAGGGTGGCTCCAATGGAATTTTTGTACAGACGCCAGCAGACGACCGCCCCGAATCTGTAAAATTTGACCAATAGAACTTTGACCACTATTGTGATCAAGTGAATCTATTGAAGAAATTTGACAGATTGAGGTAGATTGGCCTGCTGTTGTCTTACGGCCGTTCCCAATAACCTATCTATCTCTGGGTTTGCTTACTAGAGATAGAATTTTGATAATAAGCCCCATACAAGTAATGTCAAATTCCTATCTCTAGTGAACAAATCCAGAGATAGACAGAATATTGAGTTCCGCAATTAGTAGTCTATGTAGTACTTTTAGGAAAGGAATTCTTCAAGCCACTTTGACCATTTACACAAATATGTGCACGCCATTCGTATTCATATACCAATTTATTGCACAAAACACATAACCTACTTCGATTGAACACATTCTATCATACAAACTCGGATAATTCAAGCTCGCGCCATTAATACTAAGCAATACTTGAAATGAACTCGACTAAGTAACCGATATTTTTATAATAATAGTAATTATAAATTAATTTTCACATGCCCAATGGAAAGTGACACTAAAGTATTCTAATTAGGACAGATTTTTCAATCATCAACGTCTTTCAGAGGAATAAATATAGCGGTTTCACATATCTATACTTAATAATATAATGAAGAGATTGTTTTTTTTTAGATAGCCTATTTATCGAGGAAGGCTGCTTTTTATTAGACAAGGGTTACACGATCAGTCCGGCGTCATTCCATTCCATCAGTCTGGTCAGAACGATGGGAGAATTATCGTGTAACCGGTTGATCGACAGACTGATGGTCCAGAATAAACTGTGTTTTTCGTCCGTCATTCTGGCATCAGTCTGAGCCGTGCCAGACTGATGGAATGGAATGACGCCAGACTGATCGTGTAACCCTCGTCGCTGAGTAGTTTCCACGGGACGTGGGTGAAACCGCTGGCGGAGGCTAGTTTTCTATACAAAGGCTGTCAAAACGTTGAACATATCAGATGAAAGCTAATCTGGCGATTGAAAAATCGGCCCTTATTGATTTTTTTCTCGAATGAATTGAAAACTATTATGTTTACTGTTTTTGCAATCCTCATTTAGTCACCATACCATTGAATACGCAAATCAGATTAAAGTCGTCGAGTAACAAATAAATAAAAATAAACATTATGCACCATAAGACGCATTTGCGCGGACTTATCAACTAATGGCCGATTTCTATAACCTATCCATCCGTTGATTTACGATTACAGATTACCATCGAAGCCGTAGGGTTGTCATTTGGTAGTACTGACTTAAATGGCTGTCAAACTTTAGTTCCTAATTTGGGCAAATGCTAGCTGGCGCGGTAGCTCCTGACGTGACAGCCAGTACTGACAGCACTGGTAAAGGTACATAAAGGCTCGTCAATGCGCATGCGTGTGTGAGTGTGACGTTACGAACTTTCGTAGGTAGCTTCCCAACTGTTCTACATAAATATATTTAAACTGTGTTAGCTCTATATGACTTATGTCAAATGACAATCTCAGGACGTAGGTAAAACAAAGGATAGATAGCTTGTTGAAACCCGCATTAAATCATAGCCTACATTCGATATTTCTCTAGCAATACATTACATTGGTAACAGGCAGTCGAGTTGCGTATAAATAAAGGAATTTCTCATTTTATAATTATTATTATTATTTCTTAATAGATTTTTCTATTTCATAAGACAATACAGGTATGAAGTTTCAGGCTTGATAAAAAATAATATGAGTGACCATAGTAAATTTTGCTTTTACTTTTAATATTTCATTTTAATACAGTCAGAGACAAAAGTTTTTAACACTCCGGCCAGTATTGCCTGAAAACAATTGAAATCAAAGTGACTGAGAATTCCACCAACAAGGTTGGTGTATCTTTAATAGATAAATAATATGAACGCATTTAATTTTAATGTTCGAATTATTTTTCATAATTTCATACTCCCATCGCAACGTGGGGTGTTTACAAAAAGTATGTCCCTGACTGCACAGACGACAGCACATCAAGTTACCACAATCTGTCAAATTTTTGCAATAGATTTTCAACCTTATCGCAATGGCGGTAGGTTAATATTTGATTGGTAAAATTTGACACATTCGTATACGTTGACCTGCTGTTGTCTGTACATAAATAAAACATTTTCTAAATAAGTAGACTCATTTTCTTTTTTTTTACAAAGAATAAACAATAGCTCTCGTCTCGAGTCTATGAAACGTAATGAAGTAGTAAAATATGAGTTCTATTAAATATTGTTAAAAAATTATTTAAAAAATACATATATTTTGTATTTTTCTTTACTTGTACATACAATGGGAAGACTAATGGGAATTTGGGCGTATAAACATTATTGGGAGACTAAGGGCCAATTTTACAGGTTCCAGATAAATTTCTGGATAGCTATCCGATAGATACTGCGATAAAAAAGTGGTCAAAATTAAAAACTTTTCTATGGCATTATCAGTAGGATAACTATCTGGGACCTGTGAAACGGACTCATAATACTTAAAGAAAGAAGAATCAAAGAGCTAATTGTAATTTGACAGCTCATAACTTTGTCAAAATTTATTTTTATTTTTTTGACATCTGTCAATATGTATGTATAGAATCAAATTGCCGACTCATCAAATATTTCCAAGACATCTCGGGGGCATGGCTGTGCTTCCGCCAAGTCTTAAGCCATTCGCAGCTGTTATATTTGTCAAAATAATTGCATGATTTTAAGGGATTGCTTACTACAAAAGCTTGAGAAGAATATTCAAACAACTTCTAATACAAAAACTGTACATTTATACATTTGGGAAATTAATTTCGGAAATATACTACTGCATTTTAATATAATGCCAATAACCATGTATTGTACTTCATTAACAATATTTAAAGTATTTTTACACGTTTTTATTATTTAGATATGTAATTTTTATCAAAACGAATCTTATCACAATGTATTATGAATTATTTTTACAATTTTTATATTATACAGTCCGGCTTTATTCTAGTTACAGTCTACTAACATTATAATAATTAATTTATTATTATATTTGTGACTGGGGCTGTTTGCAAACCGCATTTATTTAAATTTTATAGAATTAATGATATTCGATATCAGATATTGACGTTTTAAACTTATCTTTGACAATAAGATTGCAAGCTATGCTGTCCCCTATAGTTAAAAAGATGTATCTAACAAAAATTTTAAATGGAGAAAAAATATTAAATGAATAACACAGAGAATCGTGTGCTGTCTTTGAGTATATTAATATATGCCACACAGCTCACGATTTCCTGTTTCATTGATATTTTTTTTTCATTTTATTTTCTATATCTCCATTTTAAATATTTGTTAGGTACGTATTTTTATCTATCGGGGCCAGTATGGTCTGATCGATTTTTGTCAGACGTATCTTGAAAACCGACTACTGTCAATTGCATAAAAGATCCGGTGGCGCTGTAATCTGAAAAAAAAATACAAACATTTTTCGGGCAGCAAAAAAAAAACCTTGTTTTTCATACAAATATATGAATAACAAAGTTATAATTTGCGGTTTCACAGGTTTATTGTCCCCATACAAGGTCCCCTTAACTTATTTTTTTAGATTTTTTTGTATTTGTTGTTATAGCAGCAACGGAAATACATCATTTGTGAAAATTTCAGCTTTCTAGCTATCACTGCTTATGAGATACAGCCTGGATACAGACACGACGGAGTCTTAGTAATAGGATCCCGTTTTACCCTTTGGGTACGGAACCCTAAAAAAGCCTATAATTAGTTCCTTTATGTAAAAAAGCAAGCCCCAGTCACATGAATGAGCACGCTAGCTGCCATCACACTTTTAAATTATTTTTTAATGATAAAAAATAAATAAGTTGAATGATAATTACAGCTAAGAAAGTCACGAAACTCCTCAAAGAAGCTATTCATCTGGTCATACTTGAGGCAGATTTCAAATACTGTATGGACATTGCTTAAAGTTTATATATCCTTTCATCTGCATTTCGCACCAAGTTTGAATTCAAAAAGCTTGCTTGATAAAATTCCGTCAAACTGAAATTTAAATTTCAATATATTTTGGTACAGACAATTAAATTTCTGCAATAGATTTTCAACCTTGTGGTAGGCTAATGTTTGATTGGTAAAATTTGACAGATTCGGGTACCGTGACCTGCTGTTGTTATACAAAAAGGATACATACACTCCATTCTTATCTTATATATAAAAATGAATCGCTAAATTGTTTGTTTGTGTTGGTAAGCGCATAACTCAAGAACGGCTGGACCGATCGGGCTTATTTTGGTCTTAAAATGTTTGTACAGATCGAGGGAAGGTTTTTATGTATAAAAAAAAACAGGATCCGCGTACGAAGTCGCGGGCAGAAGCTAGTCTATAATATAAAAATGAATCGCCAAATGTGTTGGTAAGAGCATAACTCCAGAACGGCTGGACCGATCGGGCTTATTTAGGTCTTAAAATGTTTGTACAGATCGAGGGATGGTTTAAACGATGAGAAAATATGATTATAAAAAAAAAATCAGGATCCGCGTACGAAGTCGCGGGCAGAAGCTAGTGTATGATATAGATTCGAGACCAGAAATACTATACATATATACATATGCATATATCTTATTATAATATAAAGTACTAGATATGCATGGTATAGAAATTATATATTTCAATTATCTGCTAAACATTTTGAGTAATAGGAAATTTAAATAATGATTGATGCGTTTCACATTATTCTGTCTCTTTTTTACAGAAGATAGAATGAAAAATCGAGCACATTAGAAATATAAAAATATTATATTTAAATCATGTACACATTTGACAAATGATTGTATATGTATAGACAATTTAGGATAATCAATAATGTGGTAAAATCAATACAGATAATCAGTACTGAATTTTATATGTAGAATGTTCCAAACATAACCATAAATATTATGTAAAAGAAAATAAGTGTAAGAAATAGAAAAAATAAATACTTTCCAAATATGAGAATAACGACGAATAGTTGAAAAAATAATCACAGAGTCAGATATATTCAGTTATAAAGTTACTCAATGTTCAGAAGAAATGAAAATGGAAATTCAGTACTTACTTATATGTATTTTTACATTATTATTATAATTTACATGCAGCCTTAATGCAACCTCGTCAATGACTAATTAACTAGCACAATACCTATTTATTATATTCTCTTTACAAAACACCCTATATTCATAATGTCACTACTTTCAAGTCTAACAGAAAATCTACCATTTTAAAAGTATCATTATGATACAGTATGGGACTTTCTTTATTTTATGGTTGAAACATCTTTTTATTTAGGTATACTTCTTTAATATCCATTGAAAGTTGTGAGTTTTGCTTTTGAAAATTACATTCCAAAATGATGATTGCTTTTTTTGTTTGGTATTTATCATCCAATAAGCAAACCTATAAATCATCAAGTATTGAATAAATACGATCACAATTCTAACAAAAAAAATCTTTCCCGCCATATTGTGACGTTGACGTCGAACTGTCACTCTGTCAAATGAATGACACTAGAATTTGGCGCTAAAAGCATTCTTAATTTAAACAGAAAGCAAGACTCACACCTATCAACGAGGCCTGTACAGACGCCAGAGCATAAACCTACTTCAATCTGTTAAACTGCAATAGATTTTCAACCTTATCACAATAGTGGAAGGTTAATGCTCGATTGGTAAAGGTTGTCCTGCTGGCGTTTTTACATTGAAAACTCGACTTAATGGCTATAGAATAGAGACGCTTATTCTATCGTACGCTATACCACTCAGTCGTCATTGGTCGTGCGTCGTTTACGCTCACTATCACAAGCACTGGTACTGGTGTACCTACAGTCATGAGTCCATGTCTCACTTACAAAGTATTGAACAGATCCCTGGCGTTATTCTTCGAATAGCGCTTGTAGGAACAGTCGCTGAATCAGCTGCCACTGGAATAAGGAAATTTTAATAAGTATGATGCTTCGTTTGTTTGACACAAAACAAACATGGCGGTTCGTAACTTATTTCCGAAGGTACAATGTTGTGGTGAACCTCACACAAACTCACTTGCACCCCGACCCGAAAGTACCTTGGAGTTAAAACCTCAATTTCTTTTTTTTTTTGTAGGAAAATATAGGAAGTTTATACGACGTTATTATTTGAAAAACTTTTAGAAATGCGAGTAAAAATGTATTTGCGTAGAAATCAGTCTGCGAATGTTCCGACTTTTCATTTTTTTTCTGCGCAAGGACTTGCGCAATGTTCCGAGCCGCCATAAAATTTGGCTCGGGCATACGTACCTTCTGTTGGGCATGGCGCGTCGCCTGGCGGTCTGGCGCTGGTGCTCGAACTCGAAGTCCTCCTCGGTGAGGTTGAGGCGCTGCATGTGGTACATGAGGTAGTCCTCCCCCAGCACGGCCTCGGGCGGGTGGCGCAGCACCTCCAGCGTCTCGCACAGCCCGCACGCGCGCTTGCGCACCTTCGCCGGGCCCAGCGCGCCGGCTAAGATCACCAGCGCCGCTTTGAATAGCACCTGTGGAAGATACTTCCTTTAGATCTCTATGAATGTCTTTGACAACCAGAGAACCTGATGAGGTAATCTGGACTTCACTCTGAAATCGACAATCCGCTTAAGGAAACCGTGATGGTTATTTTTCTTTTTCCAAAGAAGCCTGTGCCTTGTGATACAAAAAGTGTTTCTATCTCACGAGGTGCCGGAGCACTGCAGAGGTCTAGGTACCTTAACTCCCTCGCAGAGGAAGCAGTCCCACACCCGCAGCAGGCTGTCCCAGGGCAGCGTGCGGGTGAGCGCGCAGAGGAACCACTCGGTGGCGTACAGCACCGGCTCCACCTTGTGCTTCACGAGGTGCCGGAGCACTGCAGAGGTCTAGGTACCTTAACTCCCTCGCAGAGGAAGCAGTCCCACACCCGCAGCAGGCTGTCCCAGGGCAGCGTGCGGGTGAGCGCGCAGAGGAACCACTCGGTGGCGTACAGCACCGGCTCCACCTTGTGCTTCACGAGGTGCCGGAGCACTGCAGAGGTCTAGGTACCTTAACTCCCTCGCAGAGGAAGCAGTCCCACACCCGCAGCAGGCTGTCCCAGGGCAGCGTGCGGGTGAGCGCGCAGAGGAACCACTCGGTGGCGTACAGCACCGGCTCCACCTTGTGCTTCACGAGGTGCCGGAGCACTGCAGAGGTCTAGGTACCTTAACTCCCTCGCAGAGGAAGCAGTCCCACACCCGCAGCAGGCTGTCCCAGGGCAGCGTGCGGGTGAGCGCGCAGAGGAACCACTCGGTGGCGTACAGCACCGGCTCCACCTTGTGCTTCACGAGGTGCCGGTGCACTGCCGGGGCCGTGCGCCGCAGCAGCGCGTGCAGGATGTCGCCGTCGCGTTGTAGCACCTAGCAAAATTTAATGTACAGTTGCAGTGTCATGTCAAGCACGAAATATTTCTTCATGAGATAGCTCTATACAGATTCTAAAAGTGTATGTTCTGCGGAGGTCGAAGAAAGTTAAGGACAGAAGACCGAGAAGTTGAAGGAGTTGCTCGCAACTTAGTCATAGTCGCGCGGGTCGATCGATCATAAGGTTAAGCAATTGGCGCGGTCAGCAGGTAACAAGTGATGGACCGGTGACCATCTTGTCCTCACTCATTCCTCCGTGCTTCGGAAGCAAGTTAAATAGGTGCTACATTTATTCAGACAAATGTTCCTAATAAGCCTTCTGCCTAAATATATGCAGACTGTTAACGACAAGACTTGTAAAACATTCCATGACAACTTTTAAAATCAACCCTTCCTCACCTCAAGTCCCGGGTTGTAGTACCCACTGAGGTACTTGTCGCTGATGCTGACGAGGCACCAGAAGGCCTGCACTGCCGGCATGTGCATTAGGAGGAAGGCGGCTACTGGCGCCTGCGCCTGGAAGTACCCCACCTTCGGGTTCAGCACCGAATATGCCTTCAGCACTGAAAACAGCTCCTGTTGCCTGAAAAGGACATGAGATTTACGATATCACCAGCCATCACCAGCAAAAGGCTCTTCTCACACAGAGAAGGAATGAGCGTTAATCCCCACGCTTGCTCAAGGCGGATTAGCAATTTCAGAATTTTATAATCCAGGAGTCCTCAAGACGTTTTCCTTCACCTATATTTAGTCTGTTGGTGTTCACACGTATTATAACTGGTTTGGCAATTTTCTTAATGAAAAGAAAATTATTTTGATAAAACTTAATTGTTTTGGTAAATCCGTAGTTTAGTAGGAAAAGACAAGAAATACCTAAATAATATTTTTTTGCAACCTAGTGTAAGTCCCACTCGATTTGTCTGTCAATTATAATTAATGTAGTGTATCAGATTGTATGTTATCACCGCGTCTTTTGTACTTTTTACAGCTGTCAGTTTTGCAAGGCATGACTGACTGAGTAGTCAGACCATTACAAAGAATGCCCTTTATCTAAAGCTGGAACCACAACCACTCAATACAAAAACAACGCTATGAAACAGTTGACGAATACGTCATACGGATGACGTCACGAATTTGATAACGTGTCAGTCACAGTGTGGATATTCCCTAACCACAGCGGGGCCTTCACGCCCACCGAATGATAAAATTGCTAACAATTTTAGCATGCAATTTTATTTTATTGCTTGTAAACTACATAAAAAATATAAAGAGGAAAGATTTGTATGTATGTTGGTAATGAATAGGCTCCGGATCTACGGAACCGATTCGAATAATTCTTTCACCATTCGAAAGCTACATTATCTCCGAGTGACATAGGCTATATTTTATCCGGGTACGGGCAGTATCTCTCACGGGACGCGGGTGAAATAGCGGGAAAAGGGCTAGTAATAAATATAAAGAGGAAAAACTTGTAAGTATGTACGTTTATAATGAATTGGCTCATTAATACTGGACCGATTAAAAAATTCTTTCACTGTTGGGAAGGTAGATTAACCCCGAGTAACTTCGGCTATATTTTGTCCGGATACGTGAATGCAAACCGTAGAAAACATGCAAAACGGCTAGTATAAAGTATTATCTATACTAATATTATAAAGCTGAAGAGTTTGTTTAAACTCGCTAATCTCAGGAACTACTGGTCCAAATTTAAAAATTCTTTCAGTGTTAGATAGCCCATTTATCGAGGAAGGCTATAGGCTAATTTTTATCCGGGTGCGCCGAGTAGTTCCCATTTTGGATAAGTTACAGATAAAATTTACCAATTAAACATTTAGTCATGGAAAAACGTATTCATTTAAAAGCTATTACAATTATTCGTTAATAACAATAATATTATGTAGTTGTATCAGTCTAAATGGCAAAGTTCCAAGTTCCCGCGCAGATGCAGTTGGCAACAAAACGAAAGTAAACAAACAGACAACAGACCAAATTAATATTGTTTCTAAGCTGTGAACATGAGTTGTGGTGTTTGTTTTCATCTCGCGCATTATTTAATTGTAATATAGATTGCTGGGTTTTTGCCAAATATGGGAATTTAAATGGACTGGCAATATTTTTTTTATGTTTGCCTATTAAAAAGTAAATTTTCTCGAATAGTAGAGCCTACGTTTTCAAAGACAAAGCATGTACGTATAATTTAGGCTAGACTTGTGGGGGTGAGCCCAAAATATTGGTGAATGGCGGCGATTTAAGTTTAAGCAATTAAGTTTGTAATAAAATACAAATGCCTTGCTTTACTGGATTAATTGCGAAGATAAGATCCTTATTCAAGAAGAATACTATACCTAAATATCACATACGAGGTATCCCTATTACTAGTCCTCATAACAAAAGACAACTTGAACAAACCCTATGAGAAATATCTTACAACTTATTCTGGAAAACAGGCGCTCTAAGTTTTTCGCCAAGCCATGCTGCCGCACTTTTGCTATAGGAGATCCATTCTAGACCTAAATTATTATTCATTAGTTTTACAGTTAGAAAAACAGAAACAGTACTTACCCAAGCCCCTCTTCTCGTATGAACATCTCGTGGTAAGGAAACTGTCTATGAAGATCTTTCCTGATGTCCTCCATGCACTTGGGGTCGCCCGGTGCCTGTAGCAGCTCCTCATATTCGTTCGGATGCTTCTCTAGCAGCAGTTGACCACCACAGAGGTAAAGCCAGGCTTTCGGACGCACTGACGCTGGTATGCCTGGAATGAGGGTGTTTGATATTTAGGGGTGTATTGAAATAAGTTCCTAGAACGGTAAAAAATACTTCTAGAGTCTTCTTCACCATCGTTTTGGAGAAATTACTTCCCGTATCCGAGTTTAGTTTATGACACATATAAATAACGTGGCTTTCTCTAGGTTGAAGAATATTCTCTATGCAATAAAGAAACAGGCGCTGGATGCAGGCCGCCTCCAACCGGTCTTCTTGGAAGTTAATGGGGGTGGCCTATGTTCAGCAGTGGACGTCCTATGGCTGAAATGATGATGATGATGATGAATAAAGAGACGGATTAGATTTCCTCTATACATCAACAAAGTTCTGGATTAGTTGTAATTCAGTTTGCTACAATCTCTTTGATCTTCTTGTTCAAGATTTCTAGAAGCAGTCTTGTGAATGATGTCCTTGCGTTTTTACCAGATTTTATTTGGTTGGCATGGAATTTTTAAAAGATTTGAGTTAACCGTCTGAGGGATAGTTTCTTTTGGAGAAAAACACTTTGTGGATCATATTTACTTGGAGCCGGTTTTCGTCAGTACGTGCGACGTTTACCAAAACTATGTCAGGTGTCACAGTCAACGCACACGCATTTAGTATTGTGACATCTTGCGAAGACTTAAGAGTTTCGCAATACACATGTACAGACGACAGCAGGTCAATGTATACGAATCTGTCAAATGTTACCAATCGAAACTTAACCTACCTCCATTGTAATAAGGTTGAAAATCTTTTGCAGAAATTTGAGAGATTGTGGTAACTTCATGTGCTGTCGTATGTACCTTCGTAAGATCGTTTATAATTATGTCTCTTATGACATGAGATCTGGTAGAGCAGTAAGGAAGGCAGAAAGACTTGCTGCGTCCGTCCCAAACATTATTGGGATAAAAGTTTTAATAATAGGGCAAACACTGATGATAATTGATACGTAATAAATGAAAAGGCATAGCAGATGCTCATGAACCATGAAGCAGTTTTACATTTCTCATAACTTTTCCACCCCCAATTTGGCTATCAATGACTGAAACCATTAGTGCGCACGCACTATGCGTCAAATGACAGAATTCAGAAGGGCAAAGCTAAGAGCCTTTAAAGAATTTAGGGGTACCAGAATCACTAGATGGAAAATTTAACCCGTTACAGTCAGCCTAAATCGCAAAATATCTTAGTCGCATAATGCCCAAGTCGCTACATGTCTACAACGCAAAACGTCTAACTGCGACGTAGTCAAATGCGATCTAGACAATCTGATACCTCCCGGCTGGTAGTTGGTTTACTGCGAAATTCAATAACCTATCTATCTGTCGATTTGGTTACTAGAGATAAGTTTTCGACGTTACTTGTATGGTGCTAAAACTCAATCAACAGATAAAAAGGTTATTGGGAACGGCCGCTAGCCATCTTAAGTATTATCACTGGGGAAAAATTTATATTTATCGTACCTTTTCGACACCTCTCCCTAACTTTCTTGTAGTTCTTGCTCATGAAGGCCTCCCAGTTGTTCAGCATGCGCAGCCATTTCTGTTCCCGCTTCAGTATTGTGCTCGGCGATACAGTCCTTTTGCTGGAACAAGGAAATATGCACCTTTAGTTTATGGGTTTAAGGTCTTTTATAATTGCTCAGAGTTCTATGTTTGTGACTTGCTACGTGTTTACCAGAGATTTCGGAACAGTAAAAGGGTTTTTCTTGTGCAATCATTATGATTAGTTATTCAATCTATCCTGTTACTTAACACAGAGAAAAAATATAATCAATTTTATGAATGTATCAATAAAGATTAAAAGCAAAACTACTTTATTGACCCAAATTGATGGATCTGATAAGGCTACCGGAATGGTAATAAATCATTCTAGATTTAAAGTGAGGTTTTTATCAGCAATCAATATAACTTTAACTTAAACATCTTGTATCCTACCACTCAGTACTTAGTATTCCTGAGCAGAGAAAGATGGGTTATTAAAAAAAATTCTCCATTTTGGTGGAGTCTGGGGCTAAGGTTTCTTACACAAGAGGTATAGGAAAATTTTAGATATTCAACATTGACATGAAATTTTGTCAGATTACTAAGTCAAAGTAATTCCTTGCTTTGGCAAAATACGCGAAAACGTAGTTTATCCGACCGCCACACAAATTAAAATCGTTTTCAATCAATTTTCCGATATGCCAGTCATCCACATGCCTGCCAACAGGAATTCAGTATACCTAGCCATAAAGGAAATAAAAAAACACGCTCGGTCGCTGGGCGTTAGAATTAGTCGCGGATTGAAGTGACGGACGCGCATTTTTTACTTCGACGTTCAATCTCCGCAACTATGGCTGGAATCCTTTCGATAACTTTTCAAGGATAATGGGGAAGTAAAGTTCTAGTCTAATTTTGTTTGGAGTATGTTGATTTCGCTGTTTTAGAATATATTTTTTAAATCGACTTCTCTTTTAAAAGAGTATTCATACATCATGCTTGGTTCGTTTCCTAGATAGCAATACAATTTGTTTTTAAACTTAAATTATGCAAAAAATCTTGACAGGTATTTATTGTCTAGCTGCAATCACCTACGGGTTCTCATCATTCTTAACATAGGGGCCGTCCATTAATCACGTGATGTTTATTTTAGCTTTTTTTTAACCCCCCCTCCCCCTTGGTGATACATTTGCGGTATAAGAAGTGATGTGATCTGATGCTTGGTGATTTTATATATAACCCCCCCCCCCCTATTCGAACCTCACGTGATTAATGGACAGTCCCATATCAATATTTTGAAGTTTAACCAGTTGTTGAAATGTAGGTACCAAGTGAAGTCGTTAGTCAGTCGACAAGTTATGATACTCGACTGCGCATTAGTCATGCAATCCAATTTACCAGTTTACTACATAATTACAATACAACAACTAATGAGCTGTTTCCAGTCGAGGTGTCGAATATTCTATTTAGTTTAATTAGGGGGCAATCTGGACGGTACAATTGATATAACTTTTCAAGAATTAGGAAGAATGCATCTTAATAAGAAGAGTCCCATCCACTACTGCCAACCATTGCTACTTCTTTTCTAAAATGATTTAATGCTGTTTCGAGAAACCTTGGTAACAATCCCAAATCTGGCAGAAATGCCATAGGAGCAAATTGATCTTCTATACAGAACTTGGTAGACAGTTTGTTATGGCTGCAGTACCTGGAAGACACAGCTTAAAAAATCCTGACAACAAAAAAGGTCTCATACCTAGCCACAAGGATGAGGACATAAAAAAAGAAAAAAAAAGTCGTTCACAAGGTATTTTTTGTAACTGGCAGCAGAAATAACAATGATGCAGCACTATATCAATTTAACACTGAATTTTATATTAAACGCCGTATCTTTACAGTGTGGTTTATCAAAATAGCACGACGAGGTGGTAAAGTTTCATATTATCAACTAGGTCATTCATTTTAAACATTGAGTTAAATGCATGTTGTCTTTTGGTACTGACTCTAAATTATGATTCATGGAGAACCAAACCGATAGGTTTGTAGAAAAATTCTTGTCGGGTTATGCGCATTTGGTACACTTCGCAATTGGTACACCATGCTCAAATGGTACATTTCGCAATTGGTACACTTCCCAAATGGTACATTTCGCAAATGGTACACTTCTCAAATTGTACATTTCGCAAAAGGAGCACTTTTTAAGATGAGTGGAGGTTAGGAAAAATTTACTAAAAATGCAAAAAAATCTTTGGTTTTGTGTAGGTAATTTTCTTAAAATACAACCAACAATACAATTTTAACTAAACTACATAATCATGATAACTTTTTTACCTACTGCAAAATAATTATAATAATAACAAAGTGATTATGCTATACAAAACAAACATAAAATTTTTCAAGTACCTACCTACTTGTTTATTGCAGCGTTGTAACCCCATATGTATACAATATAAAACTGAATGAGGGTAGTTAAAATCATGTCTTTATCGTGGCATCTTTATGCTGTAAATCTATTTTTTTTACATAATTATACTTTAACTATTTTCGAGTGACTTTTTCTTTATTAAAAAAAAGAATGTTATAGCAATTATGTAAAGTTTAATTAAAATTATGTTGTCCACCCAAACCAAAGATTTTCTCATTTTTAGTCAATTCCTTCCAAATCTCCACTCATCTTAAAAAGTGCTCCTTTTGCGAAATGTACAATTTGAGAAGTGTACCATTTGCGAAATGTACCATTTGAGAAGTGTACCAATTGCGAAATGTACCATTTGAGCATGGTGTACCAATTGCGAAGTGTACCAAATGCGCATAACCCTTCTTGTCTATCATTGAACGTAAAATTACTTTGCCAGAAGAACCCTGGTTCAGAGATAATCTTGCCTGAATGAGCATAATATCATGCTTTATATTTCCTTCGCCTGAACAGCAAGTCTATAGCGGGACATTAAAGAATTTTAAATTCAGAATCAAATATCTTAAACGTAGGTACCGAGAGATTTTCTCCAGTAAATATATTGGAAAACATTCGGCAAAACATGACTCAAATTACTGAAGTTAGAGTAATAACTTTATTTCAAGAAATACTACATGAAAACAAAGGTACAATTTCTCGTCCCTATGACGTCAAGAGTAATAAAAAAACCAACGCAACCATAACTATAGAATTAGGATGCCATCCGTCAGAATGATTGATGATGCAAACGCGAACTTTTCGTGCAATTTATATTCAGCAGAAATAATAAATCTATATTTTTCATTACTAACTAACTATGATGGTTCCTACTTCGTATTTATAGCGTCGAACCACGCTATAGTTGTGGTGATAAAAAACTTTATCTTTGTATCAAAACGCTTGATAACTGATAGCAGAACTAGGTCTTTTATTATTGTTATTGTAAAAGAGATTTTTGTTCCTTGTCCTGGTTGTTTGACTCTTTATGATTCATCAGATTTTTTTATCGATGGGAAATCATCAGAATGACCCCTCCCGCTGTGGGTTACAAGCGTGAAGGAGTGTCAGACTTTTACAGACTAAAACCCACCGTGTTCCTTCGGGAGCCTTTTGTATGCCAGGGCCGCGGTAACTCTTTCGAACAACCCGCAGCCCCAGCAGGCTCTGGCCCTAGTGTGCATAGCTGGGGATTCATCAGATTTGCAAAGGACATCGAGAACAGACAATTGTCCCGTTTTGTCGCAGTGGTGCCGCTCACGAGGTCCCGAGTTTGATTGAGTCCTGAATCGGGTCGAATTAGCTTTGTGGGCTTTAGAAACTTTCACAAAAAAGGCTGGTGATTCAAAGTTTTCGGGCCTGGGAAGGCACGTAATACTGGCGTCCCCGAATGCCACACGCTAGACAGCAACAGTTGTGACAATTCCATGTCAGATGCAGTCAGGTGTATTTGAGAAAACTCTGGCACTAGAGCTTGTTAGATGAATTAAGAAAGCCTCAAAAATAAAGAAGAAGAAAAGACAAAACCAGAGAGTTCTCATAGATGCACTGAACTTGAGAACTGAAATATCCTAGTGCATATTTATCGTTCCTACTTTGGTGAAGCTTTATTCATATTTTCAAGCCTTTTGGCGACCTCAAGTAACCCAGACTGAAATTGCCGAGAACATGAATAAGTAATGAACAATACAGCAATTGTTTTACGTCATAGCGTATTTATGCTTATGACCTTATTTGCTTATAACTTTTTTGGAGTTCGCAAACACGAAAATATGAAATAGGAACATAATTATCACTATCAATCAAAAACTGGCAAATTATGACTAAGTAGTTATCATTGTTTAGCACCCAGAAAACTTATTCCCAAGATTTTAGTACTGAAACTAAGGGCCAGTTTCACAGGTTATCTGACAGATAGTGTCATAGAAATATTTTTAATTTTGACAACTCTTTTCTACGGCATTATCTGACAAACAGATAGCTATCTTACTTTATCTGGAACCTAAAATGGCCGTAAATCTCGTTAAATTATTTATCATGGTATTCAATTCTTGTGATGCTCAATTCTCCATGTAGGTGCTAATGCTAGTCTAATTAAACGCCAGAGTCCTTGGGCTGAGGTCACTAAACCAATGGTATTTGACCTCTCAATTAATTGTGAAATTGCATTCGTTTTGCATAAGTCGGAAGATGGGCATCATGATAATATAATTTTTTCACGTCCGCAGTCAGCGAGGCGGAATAAAGAGGGGTTGTGAAATACCTCTTCAATGTACGTGGTTAACATTGTCTAGACGGATTTTAAATTGTTTTAGCTGTTTTATAATTACTGTTTATGATGTACAGTAACGTTACAACCATCATGTGAATTAATAAGGTACTAGAATATACTCTAAGAGTTATGAATTTCGATAGTGTATATTTGGTAAGCACATCAAGTTACCACAATCTGTCAAATTTTTGCACTCGATTTTCAACCTTATCACAATGGAAGTAGGTTAACATTTGATTGGTAAAATTTGACAGATTCGTATACGTTGACCTGCTGTTGTCTGTACATCGCTTTGTACTTCGGAACCCGTTGAATTATTAAAAGCTGTAGATACTAGATAGTAGACGAAAGGTACTCCATAGGCCAACACAGAGAAAAGGGAACTATTAACAGTACTACTTTTACAAAATCCAGTTTTCTAATAAAATCATACGATAATCCACAAGCCAGTTCCCCTGTATTTACTGATAGTCGCGCCAATGTTTCAATAGGTTTATCACTCTCGGATGATGTCATAGTGTTACGCGATACATCGGCTGTGCTGGCCCGGGGATTGCTAAATGATGACTAACTAACAACAATACATTTCAACTGAGGAACCACATTCTGATGGGAGTGATACTTGGTATAGAATGAAAAATATACAGACCACTATAGTGGCTAATTGCAGTTTCACCCACCTCACGGGAGATCTACTTTTCGCAACTGGGTAAAAAGTAGCGTGAATAAATTCTTAGACTCTGTATACCAAATTGTATTCGAATTGATTCAATAGTTTTGGCTAAAAAGCGCGACAGACAAAGTTACTCTTGCATTCATAATATTAAAATAGTTAATTAGTATTATAAAGCTAAGAAAGCTACAAACACAAAAGCACTTTATACATCCAACGATGTCAAACTCAACGTATTCAATCAATTTCAAAATAGCTCATAAAAATCCAAAACTAGAGCAAAACAACGCGGCCGAAAATGGCGTCGGAAACAATAATGGTATAGTTTTACCAGCAGCATGATTCAGTTGTGCAAAGTAATCGAAGGCCATAGTTACAACATGCCAGTCTGCCAGCCTGTGTTTCAAACTCTGTGGACAAGCTAGAACGTTACGTCTGGTATGCTGCTGCCAATGTTATTGTTATAATAGAGAAAACAGATGATTTGTGTAGTATACATAGTGCTGATATCAATGAAATGAAGAATTAAATAGATGAGGAAATTACCAATTGATGTGAACTGATTAAAGTTAAAGAGTAGCACGCCTAGATAAATAAACAATGAAAGGTTTGATTGAATAAAAAATAATGGTCTGAAACCAAAGAAGAACCAGCCAAAGAATAATATATTAAAACTCAACAACACGACACATCAAATTCTCGAGCAAATAAAATAAATGTCAAACAGAAAACAGTTGACAAACAAGCTCATGATTCATCAACCAATCGCAATAACATAAAACGTCCCATAGAATCTGAACCACATATTACGAAATATGAGGAAGCAAATGTATGTGTTATTGTAACAGTCATTATTCTCGTATGGCACGTAATCAGTGTAATGGGGTTCATTACACCGACTCCCATTGTTTTATGAGGACTGAGCCACTTCCAGGCGGAATCTTTGTGTGCATTCCAATTCATTTTGCAGTTGACATTATGCAATTTGTTAGACAGGGGTTACACGATCAGTCTGGCGTCAGTCCAGTCCCTCAGTCTGGTCAGAATGATGGGAGAATGATCGTGTAACCGGTTGATTGACGGACTGATGGTGCAAAATGTACCGTGTTTTTTGTCCGTCAGTCTGAGACTGATGCCAGAATGACGCCAGACTGATCCTGTAACCCATGTCTTAGGCACGCAAATCGTAAAGCGAAAGTCTTAAGCATAAGTATCAAAGTTGCCTTTTGAAAAACGCTTAATTGATTGATTGGCTTCTACGCAATAAACAATGTACTTAAGAAAGCTGACTTTGATATAACAGGTACGAAGAATAGTGATATAAACAGTCAAGCAGAAAATGTGTATCTGTAAAAACTTAAAGAAATGAGCAAACGCAATTCAATTTGGCAATACTACCTTTAAATATAGAAAGGTATGTGTAACAATACACTACTCATACATAAAACATAGTTTTTAGGTCTCATACGAGAATAAAGCGAGTAATTGTGTAACGGGGCCCAAACCACGCGCAACTCTAAAGACATTCGCAACGCATTTCCATTCCGTTTGACAGGGTTTTTGTCTTCCTTGAAATAAAGGTACTAAGAGTTATTTCCCATATGACAAATTCTACTACAGTTCTCGTGAAACTCAGTGGCTGTTTGTTTCTAAATTCCGAGCGCAATGACTAGCATGTGGAACATACTCCTCAAGAACCTCTCCCACCTGCTGATACCCTCGATTGAACGCTGATACACTTGGAAATTGGCATCAGGGCAGCGCCTCGCGCAAAGTTCCGTGACGACAAAAAGTCTGACGAGAACTAAACTCGGACTAAGCTTACCATCTCAACCTCTATACTGTCTAAAAATTGCTCATGGTAGATCGAAGCTATACATAATTATCTTATCAACTGGACCGCAACATTCTACAGTTTTTCGCGCGACTGAACCTAAATGCATGAAAGATATGTCCAAATCTGGTGTAACGTAATATATGCATGCCTTACATACGAGGCAACACAGTTATTCAGCTGTGTCGTAATCGGCATAATTAGGATCATTACTTTTATTGGGCAGTTACGTTCCCCGACCACGCACGTTGAAATCTGATTGTATACATCCTTCATACTTATATGGTTACATAATAATAATGGGCTTAGGACTCATCCAGATGAACTTCGACAGGTTTTTGAGTCCTCTACAGGATTTTTGCAGCCATGAAACTATTTTGTCAGGAACGAAATCACTTCCCGAATAACACCCTCTGAATCTCTCTGAATCAAGTTACCACAATCTATCAAATTTCTGCAGTAGAATTTCAACCTTATTACAGTGTATATCTATCAAATTTCTGCAGTAGAATTTCAACCTTATTATAGTGGTAGGTTAATGTCTGATTGGTAAAATTTGACAGATTCAGGTACCGTGACCTGCTGTTGTCTGTAAAAAATGCAGATTTTTTTCAGAAAATTTCCAAAAGGACTTCTTCCTCATACCCTGTTTCCAATTCATTTGTGGTCAGCTCAAAATGTTCTCCCTTCCATTTCTTTCAATATTTGCAATAACATTCACATTTACTTTAAATATTCATCGTGCAAACGTTAAGAAAGTTAAATATGGCATAATAAGCTTCTAGATTTTGTCCCATCACTGTCATGGCCTGCGTTTGCATTTGATTTCTGATTGCCAAGATAATCTCAAATCTATACTTAATACTATAAAAGCGGAAGTTACTAGTCTAATGCACCAAATTTACTTTAAAATACTTTTAAAGTAAATTTGGTGCATAGATAGTCAGAACCTGAGCGATGACATAGGCTAGACTGTATCCAGGGAAGTGGTTCTCCCGGGATGTGATTGAAACCACATGTGGGTGAAACGAATGGCCATAAAAATCAAATTCAATGGATAGAAATGTTATCTTATCATTTTAAGTAAGTAATAAATCTAGCCTAGAACCTACAATCAAACAATTGCATTTTTGTAGCATTACAATACGTGCTAACTATTCTAATCAACTATGCAAATGAAAGATTTTAAACTTCCGTTAGTCACGTACCGATTGAATATCGAACGAACTACTTTGAACTGCAACCTAGAGTATGTAAATTGCAGATCGTATATTTACCCTTCTACTTCTGCCCAAACTTTTTGTCATCAGGGAACATTGCGCGAGCCTCTGCACAGAAATCATTTTTCGAAATGGTTACCGCGCGCCCTGGTACACAAAGAGCTCCAGAAGAAACATAGTGGGTTTTAGTCAGTAAGAGTCTGACACTCCTTCAGGCAGCACCCACAGTAGGAGTCATTGATGATTTACCACCAAAAAAAGGGTATCAGATGGAGATGCATGAGATACCTCTCACAGTACAGGCTACATGTTCCTACTAGTACTCGGAATTTAGTAGAGAACCGTCATCGAGCCTGAGGAGATCTACACAAATCTTTTAATCAAAAAACTTCAACTCTTGATCGAAATGAAAAAAGACGATAAAAATAATGCCTACTGATTATAAAATACCTTTAATAACGCCGCTAATCAAAACAAATGAGTGCCCATTGTCAGTTCGCACGATAACGTCAAAAATCTCTCATGGTCAAAATTAACAATGCCTGAGAACATCATTCGTGCAAATAAGAACGGTAAACATAATATATGTGGATATAAGCGCATCGTGACTTCCGAAATGCCTTGTTGAAGAGTTTGTTTAGTTTGCTTGAACGTGCTAATCGCAGGAACTACTGGTTCAAATTGAAAAATTCTTTCATTGTGTTAGATAATCCATTTGTCAAGTAGAGCTATAGGTTACTTTTAGTCAGGGCGCGCTGTAAGTCTTGACGGAACGCGGGAGAAACCATCGTGTCAAGAGAAGCTGGTTTTCCACTTTTCGTCAAATTACGTTACCGATGAGCCGACTGCAGTGAAAATGATGAGCTGACTGTCAAAATGCACGAAGAGAACTTTTTTTTTCACCAATGTCGACGATTATAGCGACATCCGCGTAGTTACTTGTACTCGGAATTAAGTTATGAATCGACATCAAATTTTGCGAAAACTATAACTGCAATGTAACTGTAAACCCTCGTCACAAATTGTTTGGAACCCGGTTCAGCGGTTGAATCAATGGGGCTGATACAATCATTACATTTCTATTCCACCATCAATGACTTGATTGCGAAAAAGTGTTTCACTTGCTCCAAGTCAATTCAAGCCTACACTATTTCATAGCCATTTGGGTCTTACATTCTTTGCCACATTCTCGATTCCACAAAAGGCCATTGACTTAACTAAAATAGGCATCAAATACCTGATTATATATTAGCCATTTAGCATACTTACATAAGCTAGTTTTTTGTCCAAATAGAATTAAATTGGCTCAACCGTCAAGGTCCAACGGCATTGTTGATTGGCGCTAAAACCGGAACATGAGGTAATGATGATATTATTGCCATTGCATAAATCGTGACAAATATTTGTGGCTACCCACAAAAACACTTAGATAACCAGACATGTCATTAGAATATTTGACTGGATTTCGTTTATAATGGATAGGTGTGCATTTGTGCAATTTGCAAGCATGTAAGAAATGTAGTGAAAATATTCTTTTAAAGTGACTTTTTGCCAGATCTTATTTAATATCAAGATGTAACTCATAAAATTAAATGGGGCATATAAATAATTAAATTCATTGTAAAAGCACTTCTAATCAGACCTCGCGCACTTGTTCATGCAGAAACATAACAGAGACAGGATGCACTTAACAACAAAGAAATAACTTCCCATCCATCCGAAACTTAAGTGCACCTGTTACGCACTTTCCATTTTGTTCCGACACTGAGTACTTACCAGCAAAAAGTAGTACTTGGTTAAGTAACCGCGTAAAATCATGTAACACCTTGTCTCCGTAAAACAAAATTCCATTCCATTACACAGCTGACGAGTTTGTTTGTTTTTCTGCAGGAATTACAAGACCGATACTAGACAATCTTTGAATGTAAGGTCCGTATTACAGAATGTTACTCAAGCACTGATCTCGGTTTACGGCCATTCGTTCTCAATAACCTATCTAACTCTGGATTTGCTTACCAGAGATAGAAATTTGACATTACTTGTATGGGGCTAATGTCAAAATTATAGTAAGCAAATCCACAGATAGACAGAATATTGATTTCCGCAGTTAAAGGATAGGAAATTTATCGAGGAAGGCTAGGGCACTTTTTAAACAGATGCGGAAAGTACTTTCCAAGGGACGCGAGTGAGAACGGAGGCAGAAGTTAGTAATGCAATAAAATGTGGGCTGACGGATCGTGAGGAAATGCTCACGTTAATGACAAATTCCAACGCATATGTCCTCATACTAGTACAATATATTGAAGAGAGATAGATATAGGAGGTTCTTCGGTACTGACTACCGGGATGGCTTCGAGAAGTAAGTATAGAGGAGGTCTGTACTTTTTAGATTCTACTTAATATTAAAATATAACCCTTCTTGGCAATAAGGGTGAAGTTTCTGAAGTTGTGAAGGGTAATCTCTGCATCTAACGAACCGATTTTTGAAAATTATTTTACCTATAGAAAGCCAACATAATTGTGAGTGTAACACGGACAAATATAGCCTATGTCACACAGGGATAATGTAGCATCCTAACAGTGAAAGTGAAATTTTTCAAATCGATTCAGTTGTTTTGAAGATTTCAAATTCTAATTTGCAGATACTGCTAGCTGTCTAGTCATTGACATAGCTCGTTATAAACATGCTAATTTAAAAGCAGATTTTTGAAGTGGAAGTAGCTACACGATCATAGATAGTACATTCCAAACGTATGAGTAAAGATCAGTCATCTATGTTAACTACTACTGATGTGAAATATCGCACTTTTCGACGGTTAATCAAACTTCCACTCCCTTGTAAGTACAGACGAGAGCAGCAACCTACCTCACTCTGTCAAATTTCTATAATAGATTTTCAACCTTATCACAATAGTGGAAGGTAGATGTTCAATGAGTAAAATTTGACAGATTGGTATATGTTGACCTCCCGTTGTCCGTACATAATTAGTCGAATGTTTTTAATATTGCAATACGATATGGGAATTGTTTAATTTCATAATTAGAAGTTCTCACGACATTCCAAGCGGCCAAATCGATGTACATATTATGTTTTTAATACAAACTTTTATAATTTCGATTCTAGAAATAATTATTGTGTGGCAGAGTCTGGAATATCTTATTCTTTAACGTGGTTCGTATAGTGTTTTGCAGCCATATTTACTCAGGTGCCTATATTTTTCGAAGGTGAATGTCGATAATGACTCATTTTTCACAACTTTACTGAAATAATCTTTTTCTTATTTTTTTTGTTTCAATGAATGATCACAGCTACAAGCCGAATACTTAAACAGACAAATAAAACATTGACACAAAACTTATGCTGAAGAAACCAGACTTCTTTTAAATTTAACTTTCTAAATTAAAAGAAAGTGAAGCTAGTTTACCTAGCCAGTAACATTATTAACAAAGAAGAAATGCAATGGAAATGTGGAAGTATTAAAAGGTGGGATAAAAACCTATTTAAGGTAGTAAAAGACTATCTGCCCTGAACAACATCATCGATATCCTAGTACTTATTCGCTGCATCAGGTCCTTGCAAAATAGCGAAAAAGAAAGACAAGGATATTCCCAAAGATTTCAAAACATTAGAACATTCATCACAATTTAGAAACAGCTCCTAAAATCATAACATTATAACGAGGAAGGAGAAGAGTAATGTCACCAAAATAAACAGCACTTGGACTATTCGGCCATATTTAGACGCATGTATTTATAGACACATCCGTAATGTAACTTGGAAACGACAACATTTGTAGAGACCCAAACTAGATATGTGATCCAAGTTTATTTCATGTGACTGACGAAAATTTTCTTTGGCAAAATATTAGTCCGTTGTTAAAATTACAGATTTTAGAAGAGTTGTGAAACAGCAGTAGATCACCATGCAGTTGTTTTTTTTTATACTGATTACATCGTCATTAGTATGGCATTACACATATCGGAAGTATTAAAGCAACACCCTCCTATAATTCTATGTTCTTCCGAAACCCGAAATGGTCTTATAGCTTGGCCAAATAAGGTTTCCAGGCTCAAAGAACCTTTGAAGAAAATACCCAGCAACACGGACGTATATAAGGGGGGTGTTTTGGGTGTCCGGACACCCCCCATTCATATCTGTCTTACTTGTCCAACAGAAACAAATTACATGCATCGCGCCGATTGTAGAAAACAAACGTATATAAAAACGTAGTATTTTAAACCTATTACTCTAAACTTTGTTGCTTTTGAATAAATATTGCAATACATACATTACATATAACTTTCTTTAACGACGGCCTCGCGCTTGAGGGGGCCTCGCAGAAAAACTAGTTACCTATCTATTTTCGTTTCGCCAATCACGTTTAATCCTCGAACAGATAAAAAAAACCACCGGGTTGCACTCCGGGAGTGCTGGCAGAAGTGAAAACATGAATGTTGAATGAATGAAAAAATAAAAACGCATAAAGTTCACTTTATGCGTTTTTAATATTTTTTTGAGATTATGGAATGAAGAAAGAGCACAACTACTTTTTGCTGTCATCACTTACCCTCGATATTGAGAGTTTCTCAAAAAAATCGTTTGTCCCTATGACTGTACTGGAAGGTAAACTAAAGATACCCCAAAACGATTAAATATAATCAAAATTTAAGCACGACTCCATCTATGATTTTGAAGAATAAAAACTATACTCGTACTTTTATACTTGACTAGTTAGTCAAGTATGAAAGTTGTTTTCAAAGTCAAGTAGTTACTTGACTTTGAAAAATTATAGATGGCGCAATACATTTTTTCTCACATGTCTTTCCTCGATTTTGAGGGTTCTGGTTGAGCTAAAATTATTCAAATATATATTTTGAGTTTATTGCTGTGGCCTGGATGCTAACCTAAAGATACTCCGGCACCATTTCATTTTATAAAAATAAAAACCCAAACTCCATCTATGATTTTAAATGATAATAACTAAGCCTGACACTATTGTCAAATTTCACATGTTTGAAACGTCATAAAATATCTTACCGACCTGTACTTACGGAATTTCTATGGAATTTCGGGTTTCACGATTTTGGGTTTCACGATTTCGGGTTTCACATTTCGGTCACGTGATACCTGTCGCGAGTTTATATATTTTTCCCCATACAAAAAGTGCTCAACGCCGCTAAAGAAGTTTTCACTTCAAAAATTTCGCGCTCGCTTCGCTCGCGCATTTATATTACATAGTTTGTATTTTTCTTTGTTTTATGCCCCCACAAATTAACTAAAACAAATGGCGGCAATTTCAGCTTTACAAAATTCATAGGATACATTGTTGTGACTTAATCTAAAACAACAAAACTAAATCGCACTCGCTCCACACGCGCCCATTTTTTTTTCGATGTTTACACGTCGAGTTGGAAAAATTTCGCGCTCGCTTCGCTCGCGCATTCATATTTTTTTCTTTCTACTTCTTTTGCTTTGGTACCAAAATTGTGTGACAACCCAATCACCCTCCCCTCTCCGGTCACGGCAACAAGGGCCTCGCGAACTCGATTTCGCCGATGTACACATTCGGTCTAGCGCCGCCACTGACCTAGAGTAACCTAAGTTATACATATATTATAGATTACCTGCGACTACACTTGCGCGTTATAGTTGCAGGCAATGTTTAATTTGTAAATGATAGATTAAATTCGCGTTAAAGCTCTGTTTTTTATTTTGGGGACCCCCCCCTTGTCAAAGCTATAGCTACGTCCGTGCCCAGCAACATTGCTCAACACGGGTATCTATCAAAGCTAAAGCAAAGACCCGAAGTTCAGCAGTACCGCTTCAACTATAAACCAACTTAGCAGTTAATTCCGAAACACTTTAGATCTTAATCCAAGCAACTGTAGCCAATCGAAAACCGTCTCGAATAGTTTGTACTATGATTCATAGTTCATACTGCTGATTCTAAACCTTATTGGAACCTCCTCATAGCAATAACCCTAAACGGCCATATCCGGGATACAAAGTCCAAATTCTGGAACAGTCCAGTGTCCGTATTTCAAGCAAATTATCCTTGCATGACTAGGTATTTTAATGGCAAATAATAAATTTTGTTTCAATAAAATTGTGATAACCTCTGACCCACCATCTCAGCCATGAAGATAGTAACAATAACAGAACAGGGAATCTGTGGAGACGTTTAAATTATTTTAGTCTTATTGCTAGTACTTACTAAAAGTGAAAAAAAAAACACTGATCTCCTCTTTTTAATATCAAAGTTACGAGAATTTTGTGTGTATGCAACGAGAGATCATTTCTATGACGTCCTGAAAAAGTATTTCCTAAAACACTTCTTGTTCCTCTCCAACCGTCAGATTTTCTTTTGGGGGACCTTGTCCTGCAGTGGACGGTTTTCGGCTGTGACGAGTCAAAATTTAGTCCATCAAATTCCTCAAAGTTTATATAGTTTGTTTTGCGTCGTCAATAAGCAAATGTTTCCATGAATGCAAAATTGCATGCATTGTGCAACGAAGAAGCATTCCTACCGCAATCAAGTCTATAACTTTTAAGCTATTCACTGATAACATATGTCTAGTGCTCTGACCTCCACATTACTTCCACTGGTAACCTACTTCCGAAGCTGATGCATGAACCAGATAAACAAGCAACATACACAGTATTATAGTGAGTAGCTTCTAGTATTTTTTATCTATTGATGACTATTTTAGATTGCTTGTTCTAGCTTAAATCGTAAAGACAGACAGACAACGTAGTCTTAGTAATAGGATCTCGTTTTACCCCTTTGGGTACGGAACCCTAAAAAGCATTGAGCAAGCGTAGTAATTGACGCTCAATCCTTCTCTGTGAGAGAGGAGGCCTGTGCCCAGCAGTGGGACGACAAAAGGCTGATAATGATGCAAAAAAAAGTAAATTTGGCAACTCCATAGACGTAAAAAATCTCATATACAGACGTGATGATAATCCAGTCAATGTTATTATCAATTCATTTATCATTTGGCCACAGTGACAAGCGGTAAGTGCTAACAATAACTAATTAAACAAATATTATTATAGTTTTGGCCGTGAATTACTATTAATAGACCTTAAAGTAAATAGATGTAGGTCTGATCTGCAGTAATTTGTTTTTATTGTGAAATAATATGCAGCTGGTGTTATCTAATTGCAGTAGCGGTTATTGAAAGTTCGATATTAATCATGTTTGGTTTGTGACCGTAATCCTAAAGATTCAAGGATAATTATCACGAGAAATGAATCTGGAGTAGAACACGTCATCGAATGATCTAATTAAGCAATTTAGCATGACATTGCACCCGCTCTTAATTCCAACGATCCAACTCAATTTGTTAACTAAACAACCAAGGTTAGACTATAATTAAACGGAAAATATAAAACTAATTACTTCAATGCAATTGAGTTGTCGATTGTATGACTCAATATTAATAATGTAATTAGAAAATCGAATGATGAAACCTTAAATTTTATTTCAGAACGGAAATGAAACTCGTAATCCTGCTGTGTTTGTGCGGCCTCATTTCTATCCAAGCTGGAGTAGTTAAAGAAGAAAATAATTGTACCGGAGTAACAATAAATGGTGTTTACTATGATGCCGAGACACTTCGGGAGGACTTAGACAGGCCCTATCTTTTGGCAGTCGACTACAGCACCAACAATCTGTATTTCAGCTACAATGTCAAAGAAAATGAGGACTTCTTCAGGTCTGCAAGACTGAACCTCAACACTAAGGAATTCCACAATATCGAAGACATAAGCAATGGTTTCGCCCAAACCGTGGACCAAGTAACACACGATGTCTACATAGGAGGAAGTGATGGCATATACAAGTACAATTTTGGCGAAAACAAAGCTGAACTTATTGCAGAGAAAGGATCCAACATTTGGGCTCTGTACTTCAAAGATGCTTTATACTACTCTGTATTCCCGGCACAATTCTTATACATTCTAGAAGAGGGACAGAGTAGAAGATTCGTTGATTTGGAAGACACAAAAGTGGACCAGTTTGTTATAGACAATGAAGATGATATTTTCTTTTCCAATGCTACTGGACTGTTCTCACAAAAGAAGGGAACTAAAAACGCTGTTTTATACCAAGAAGCACCTGTGTTGAGAAGTTTGACGACTGATAAAAATGGTAATGCTTACGCGTGTCTTCAAGACGGTATTTACGCCATTCGGAAATCTAGTACTTCTTTAGAAAAAGTCCTTGATGTAGACGACGCATTCGGTTTAGCGTTCGACTACGATAACAATATCGTTTATTCTGATGCTAACAAACTCGTCAGACTAAAAGTTAACAAACACAAAAAATGTTAATTTCAAGGTGCCTGCACTCCATTTTGTACATAATACCAACTACTTAAATAAATGAACTTTATTTACATTATTTGACGTGTTATTTGCTTTAGTACCAAAATGCGTTGAAGATCCACACTTCTTCATATCGCATTACTTAATATCATGCATTTTTGTTGTAATTTCTTTCAATCGCGTATCCATAACCTGGTCTGAAATGATAGCTTCTAAGCACGCATAAAACTAATGAATCAAAATTAATGTCTTGATTTTAATTAACATTGAAGGTTCATTCATTACGGTTTTATTTATGGTAAAGGCATTCACACACCGCCTACAGACATTCATAACACAGTGCATAGTTTCTACGACTTGTCTAGCGCTACAATGGTGATTGGTACGTGCAGTATGGCCTTAATGGCATGGCCTGACATAGTATACCATCGTGCCACCATACTTTCAAATGAACCGCTGAAGTTTCTCCGCTTTCATTGATTGAAGTTTTTAATGTACGACATTCCGATAACGGATTGTAGGTAATTGGACGACAAATTAGAGAATTCTCCTTGAAAAGTTAATATACATTTGGGTAGTTTGAGGTAGATTTAAGGCCTACAATTGATTAACTTTATATTCTACTAGCTTCTGCCAGCGGCTTCGCCCGCTTCCCGAGGGTACTGTTTCCCGTAACCGGATAAAAAGTAGCCTATGTTGTTCCTCAGGGTCTATTCTCTCTCTGTACCAAATTTCATCAAAATCGGTTTAGGCGTGAAAGCGTAACAGACAGACAGACAGAGTTACTTTCGCATTTATAATATTAGTAGGGAAGTAGGGATGACCAATTTTCTAAGTAAGTATTCGAATTTTCGTAATTCAAGTAGGTCTTAATTATGGTACTGTCATCCGTTTCTATTAGGTTTAACAATAACTATTTTCCTTTTACAAGTGAGAAGGAAATGGGACAATTATTAGTTATCTTCCACTGGGGTTCGTTTTTTGCAAGTCACGAAACTTCTAATTGCTTATGGTCTCAGCTATTGTTAGCACATGAGTAGAAAAACGGAACAGAGACTAAGCTTCTTAACAACGTGCAAAATTGTTACCTATTTTGGTAGGGTTGTCACAATAGGTTAAGACAAATTAAACAAAACATTTGTTAAATAGTTTTATTAAAAGTTATAACGCAACAAACATAAAAAGCAGTCGGATTGAACCTCCTCCTTTTTTTGAAGTCGGTTAAAAGACGCAGGTATAAAAAATTCAGCTTAATCAGACGTCGGGAATAAGTTCAAATCTTGACTTACAATACTTAAACTTGGTAACCCAACCTGGGTGGGTTGGGTTGTAGTAGGTAGGTATGTACACACTTACAATACATACATACTTACAAATGCTAAACTTGTCATAATAATGAAAGGTAAAAACAAACCGTGTACAATTATCTTCTTGTTAAAAAAGGACCTAATAAAATAAACGCAAGTGGGTACTTGAAAAAGTAATAATTAATAATCAAAATATTTACTCACCTATCGTACTCCTTGGGATAGTTGAAGTATGATATATTTTTAGTTTTTCTAGTGTTATTCATACACACAGTACAATAAACCACCATTTTTAACAAAATATTACGTTTAATATTAAAATATTCAAACTTGCAACTAAAAAAACAGATAACGTGCGTCGCACCGACCCTGAGATTGTCAACTGCCTGTGCAAGCGCAAACCGGTCTTTTCCCAGAATCGCTGCGTACGCGACAAGCGGCCAGTGGTCACACACACATGCCCCGCGTACTTGTAGTAGTGCAATCGATTCGCGCGGTTGTTCGAAGCTTAGTCTCTGTTCCGTTTTTCTACTCATGTGCTTGGGTCAAACGGGCGGCCGGGCCGCCGGTACAGAAGCACATGAGTAGAAAAACGGAACAGAGACTAAGCTTCTTAAGAACGTGCAAAATTGTTACCTATTTTGGTAGGGTTGTCACAATAGGTTAAGACAAATTAAACAAAACATTTGTTAAATAGTTTTATTAAAAGTTATAACGCAACAAACATAAAAAGCAGTCGGATTGAACCTCCTCCTTTTTTTGAAGTCGGTTAAAAGACGCAGGTATAAAAAATTCACCTTAATCAGACATCGGGAATAAGTTCAAATCTTTACTTACAATACTTAAACTTAACCCAACCTCGGTGGGTTGGGTTGTAGTAGGTAGGTATGTTCACACTTACAATACATACATACTTAAAAATGCTAAACTTGTCATAATAATGAAAGGTAAAAACAATCCGTGTACAATTCTCTTCTTGTTAAAAAGGACCTAATAAAATAAACGCAAGTGGGTACTTGAAAAAGTAATAATCAAAATATTTGCTCAGCTATCGTGCTCCTTGGGATAGTTGAAGTATGATATATTTTTAGTTTTTCTAGTGTTATTCATACACACAGTACAATAAACCACCATTTTTAACAAAATATTACGTTTAATATTAAAATATTCAAACTTGCAACTAAAAAAACAGATAACGTGCGTCGCACCGGCCCTGAGATTGTCAACTGCCTGTGCCAGCGCAAACCGGTCTTTTCCCAGAATCGCTGCGTACGCGACAAGCGGCCAGTGGTCACACACACATGCCTCGCGTACTTGTAGTAGTGCAATCGATTCGCGCGGTTGTTTGAAGCTTAGTCTCTGTTCCGTTTTTCTACTCATGTGATTGTTAGTCTAATACTGCGAAGTGTGATGTTATCTTATTATATTTACATATTTATCTTTGTATTAATCTTCCCGACACTTCCGAAAACTACATTTACTTTTTACAATCAATTTTTGTTACGTTTTTAGAAAGAAAAGGCAGTACTTAGTAATTTTCGATAGCTCTACAAATATCGAAAGAAAGTAGGGTGACCAGTGCGAACAAACAGTTGAAGGTCAACATGGTAGTCCACATTAGATGCATATATATGCATCATGCATATTGGTGTTATGGTTGTACAGACAACAGCAGGTCAACGTATACTAATATGTCAAATTTTACCAATCAAATATCAACCTACCTCTATTGTGATAAGGTTGAAAATCGAGTGGAGAAATTTGACAGATTGTGGTTACTTGATGTGCTGTCGTCTGTACCTATCTACTAGTTAATCAGCTTTTCCAAAGTTGGAAAGATAAATATTTTTAAACGCAAGAGGAAGAAGATTCCAGCAAACATCAAAAATATTATGAGTCCCACAACTTATGTTGAAGTCATACCCCCAGTTTCCCATGTTCCAGATTAACTGCGGAATTCAATATTCTATCTATCTCTGGATTTGCTTACTAGAGATAGGAATTTGACATTACTTGTATGGTGCTAATGTCAAAATTCTATCTCTAGTAAAGCAAATCCAGAGATAGATTGGTTATTGGGAACGGCCGTAAGTTTTAGATAGCTATCTGACAGATAGTGCCATAGAAATGTTTTTAATTTGTCAACTTTTCTATAACATGATCTATCAGAATCTAGAACTTTATCTGAAACCAGTGAAACTGGCCATTAATATCTTAAGTTTATTTAATTTTAAGTTGATATTTCAACAACGCCTCGTAACGTCACAGCATGCATGATAACAATTCAACTGCATTCACCTTCGAATATTACGTGAGATTTGAATCGCGGAACAATACCTAACATTGCACAGAACATTATAATTTTTTGCTAATTTAATTTATTGTTTCATAAAACTCTATTCGTAAAACCTAGACAGCAACATATGGTTACGACAGTCCGACAATATCTGGGAAGTTGGGAAATGAACGGGCTTCCGTTTCTTACAATGTATTTATTGCTTTGGTTATACACGCGAGTACAGATGTTACTGTGTAGTAATAAGGTATGAATAGGTATGAGAATTAAGATTGCAGACGATGTTTTTTGATGCTATGGCTTGATAAAGAAAAGGTTGTAAGGATTTCTAAAAAATACTGTGGGAGTCATATAATTGAATGAGGAAGGTCGAGAAAAATGTTTGTAGTGAGTTGTGTTCACTCAATTGGGGGAAGAGTCAAAGATTCTCAAAAGCATCTCCCGTAGTTCATAGAAGCCGACTAGCTGCAAAAAGGACTCGTCTGTAACATACAAGGCACTGTGTGTGTGTCTGTAATCTATACTAATATTATAAAGCTGAAGAGTTTGTTTGTTTGAACGCGCTAATCTCAGGAACTACTGGTCCGTTTTGAAAAATTCTTTCGGTGATAGGTAGTCCATTTATCGAGGAAGGCTATAGGCTACTTTTTATCCGGATGCACCGAGTAGTTCCCATGGGACGCGGGTGAAACCGCTGGCAGAAGCTAGTTATTGTAATAAAACCTCTTATTACACTCAATCAAAAATGTTTACCAGTGAAATAAAATGTAAATTTTATATTAAATACCCAACATACATTCATACTAATTAAAATGGTTCATGTTGACTTAGCATTGTAACTTTTTATGTATGCCCAGTAATTAAGTAGTAAACACATTAATTAATTGCAATTATTTTCACTTTAGCTAGTGTATTAGGTAATGAAATGTTATTTTTGTACAGTTCAGGTGTAAAATGCAAGTTATTGTAGTCTTTATTATGAGGNTGCGAATGTTGAGATGGATGTGTGGTGTGACAAGAATGGACAAAGTGAGGAATGAGTACATAAGAGGAAGTTTGAAAGTAGCACCAGTAACAGAAAAGATGAGAGGTAAGCGGTTGTCATGGTATGGGCATGTTATGAGGAGGGATGAATCACATGCAACAAAGAGCATGTTAAGAATGAATGTAGATGGATTGAGAGGCAGAGGAAGACCAAAGAAAAGATGGATGGATTGCGTGAAAGATGATATGGGTAAGAAAGGAGTGAATGTCAGTATGACGAGTGACAGGGAAAAATGGAAGGAGAAAACATATTGCGCCGACCCCAAATAAAATTGGGAACAGGGCAGGGAGATGATGATGTAGTCTTTATTATTGGTATATTATAGTATTTAGTTTATTTGTTTAATTCTTTTTAGAATTATTTACACTCCTAAAAAAGATAGCAGGATGATTTGGATGCCTACAATTGTGTTTGGTCACTGAATATGACTGAATATCTTAGGTTTGTAATTTTTAATTTTATTTCACAACTAAATTAATTTTATTTTCGTTCTCAGTCTGATAATTTTGCACCGAGAGAAGTCTCACTCAACTTTTACTTAAATTAGATACTTGAAAGAGTGTATTTCAAGACTCAGCAGACAATTGCAAAACAATGTCATTGAAACAATAAAACAGTGTAAGTGCTGGCTTAATATATAATTAAGTAATTAACTTTTTTGTAAGTAAAGTTTTTTTATTTAGATAAGTATACTGTTGTTCTTCTCCTATAACAGTGTGTAAATGATTATGATGATGCTTATTGCATGAAAGTACAGACGACAGCACATCAAGTTACCACAATCTGTCAGATTTCTGCAATCGATTTTCAACCTTATCGCAATGGGGATAGGTTAATGTTTGATTGGTAAAATTTGACAGATTCGTATATGTTGACCTGCTGTCGTCTGTACAAAACATACTTCTGAATTAATTCTTGTAATAATATGTTTAGCTGCTTTTTATACACCATGTTCCTGAGGATATGCATTAATTTTAAATAATACTTCTATAGCTCTTGTTAAACATTTCGTACTAAAGAAGTAGTAGTTTAAATGGCATAGTTTTTAAGTTATTGGTAATTTAAGTTAACCAATTTAATTACGTTGTGCTTTGAGAAAGTCTTTATTTGTGAGATGTTGCCACTTTGTGCAGCCAAAACTATCAAAGAGGTAGGTATAAGGTAAAGAGTAATTCATATTAGATAAATGTCGTCTAAGCATTAAGTTTGATATATATTTTTTTAATTGGGATTTCTAAGTGTCCATAGTAAAAAATGGTCAATTTAATGGACTGAATAACATGCCGAAGTTAATGTATAGCCTCATTCCTCTCGATTTTTAATGGATTTTCAAAATTTGTTAGTGTATCAATTCATCATAAATATTATTGATATTATAAATGACTAAACTATGTCTATTGTGCTTTTAAGTCAAAACTACTGATCCAATTGAAATGAAAGGTCCACAAAAAGTCTACAGCCTCAGAAAGTATTTAGACTACTACTTTATCTGGGCACACACAAGAAGTAATTCACTCAGGACAACCCATACAGCTAGTATTTGTTTTTATGAATTATATGAATGTACTTAATAAAGGTTTTATATGATGATTTAATATCCTCTATGAATCAGTAACTCTGTCACAGTAATCTGATAGTGTGGCATAGCTATTTGCAACACTTAGCTGAAACACAATACCTTAATTATAACAATGATCAATTCATGTTACTGTACAATTATTGTAGTCATATTTAAATTTTAAAATATTGATTTTATATTGAAGCAAGGAACTCATTCAAGGGATGCGGCTCACCAACTCCCTACTAATATTATAAATGCAAAAGTAACTCTGTCTGTCTGTTACGCTTTCATGCCTAAACCAGTGAGCCGATTTTGATGAAATTTGGTACAGAGATAGAATAGACCCTGAGGAAGAACATAGGCTACTTTTTATCCGGGTTTGGGAAATAGTTCCCTTGGGAAGCGGGCAAAGCCGCTGGCAGAAGCTAATAATTCGTAAGTGATCTATTAGGCTGTGAAGCCATTTCACAGGTTCCAAATGAAGTCTTAGATAGCTATCTACCAGCAAATGCCATAGACAAGTAGCTAAAATTGAAAAATAACTATGGCATTATCTGTCAGAAATAGAAAAATAATTAATAATTTTTAAAACTTGGCACAGCAATAATAAACTACCTGTACATTGTGTGCTCAGCCATTTGCATATTACAATTAAATAAGTCATAAAATGGTAGTTAAAGTTAGAGTCTACATACCAAACTAAATGTCCATAGTCATTGAATTTATAGACTAATATTTGATTTATCAAGGTTCTCAGTAGCTTTACTATGATTCATAAATAATGTCTGTATTAGTACATACATTTGATACAATTTGTTTGGCATGGTAGCTTTGTTTATGCTCTAAAACATAGTAAACAATGACCACAACCCAATTATGTGGACACTGTTTAGGAAAGTCAACACATAACATAACAATAGTTGTTTACTAAGTAGGATGTTTATAGCTTGTACTTACGGTTCTGGACTGTACTGAGCACCTCCGAAGAAGCCGTGCCTGTCTGGCTGCGTCGTCACAGACGAACATATCGACGTCGTGTCCCCCTGCTCACTCCTGTCTCCTCCCGCACTTTTCACACTCTTCTGCAGCGACATTTTAACAACAATCCACACTTATTCTACCTTCTGCTCACTACCATCACCTTCACTGAGCAACACCACAGCCGACGGAGTGGGCGTACAGTTTAATTACAAAACATGTATGCAACTGATCTGCACGCTCACGCCCGTCCACAATCACACAACTTCACTAAACAATTGGCACAGAGAAACAGCGGTTACGCGCATACTCCAGCGACCGCTACATAGCCGAAGACGGTGGATATGGTAACAAAACGTGCTTAGAATAAATACAAACTCTAGACTTATAGTTTTTCTTATCAAATCTCGACGTGTGGGTGGGCGAATATCAAGAAGTGAATACAAGAAATGTACGTCATTTTTAGTGATGCGCTTTTGCATCAACAAAACATTGACATTAGAGGGTTTGCGGTAAAAGACGGTTTTCAATGATCTTTTGCGCTGTCAATAAGTTGGTATTCTTTTTTGAGCTAAGTTGTAGGTAAACAAGAGTAACTTTAAAATGCTCTCATGCAATGCAAAAGCGAATTACATGTGTTTTTTTTATTTAGAGCATATGAATCGGAAATGGGACAGGCCTATCTTGTATCACTTGTCAAAAATTACTATGACAGTGACAAACTGGCAAACTAGTCAAAAATTCTATTGAGGTGAGGTTATAAAACATAAATAATCGAGAAAAGGAACCAAAAAAGAGTGAAAATGAATAACCTGAAGAGATTGTTGGTAGCTCCAAGTCTCACCAGACTAAACTCTACAGCTCCAGCTGAATTTGTTAACAGAAACCCTCGGAACTTGGAAAAAATAAGGATCGCACGGAAACCTGATGGTTATCACTTGGATGCTCCAGGCAGGAAGTTCTGGCACAAGTTTGTATCACTCAGTGACATAGAATTTCTATCCATTTAATCAAGCCTATTCTAAGATAAACAGAAAGGTTCCTTTGTTAGTTTTAATTCAAGACCTTGATGTTTTTTTGCATTATGAAAGACCCATATCTTTTTTTTTTTTTATCGATGGGAAATCATCAGTATGACCCCTCCCGCTGTGGGTGACAGCGGAAGGGAGTGTCAGACTTTTACTGACTAAAACCCACCGTGTTCCTTCGGGAGCCCTTTGTGTGCCAGGGCCGCGGTAACTCTTTCGAACAACCCGCAGTACCTCCCGAAATATCCGTGTCCGGTGAGGACCTGCGTCATGCGGAAGGTGAGGGCGCCATGACTCCTCCCGAGCCACTCCTCAAAGAGGGGACTTCCGCCACTATTGTGGCGTGCCCTAAAGAACCATATCTGACTATACTAGCCATGGCATACACTGGCATATAAGACCAATTTCTCATTCAGAACAAAATATTCTTATGCTTAAAAGAATAACAGACATACAGTTTATAACACACAAACAAATAACACATTTCCTTACAGATTAGAATTAGTAGCAAGCAACCGCACAGTAAGTGCCCGAGTACTGCATTTTGTGAATGGACCAGTCATTGAGGCAAAGACATCGGAGTGGGCACTTCGTAAACAGCTCTACAGTATCAAGGACACAAGTGCTTACATCAACTTGGGCAAAGTCTTTGCACAAAGATGTTTAGAAAGTGGCATCACAGAGATGTACTGTGATATAAAACCTACAGAAGGTGGCAAAGTAGACCGATTCTTAAAAGAAGTTGTCAATGGAGGTGTCAAATTAGAAGAACCAGAAGTCTACAAGAAACCCCTCCCTTGGGATAAAGAAAGGCCAGAAAAACCATGGGAAGTTACTGAATAAAAGAATTTAGAATTAGTTTATTTGTAGGTAAATAGTAATATTAAAGGAAAGAAAATATTTGATGTTTTATTTTGTTTTTATGATAAAATTTAATTAACTATTTAAAGTCACAAGGTCATAACAAACTTTTTTCAAGTGCCTACTTAGCTGCCTATGCCACATAGTAAAAAACTCAATGTTGGCAACACTTGTTTATGATTTCAGACAGGATGTCAGGTTTACTGTCACCAAAGGCCAAACAAGCTGTTATTATTATATTTTCATTTGTTGTAATATTTTTTATAGTGAGTCTTAAGATTTTTTACTGATAAGTTTCCTAGATGCGTCGGAATTTATTGCAATAATAAAAATATGGCCAGTGCAAGCAACAAGGAGAGCAAACAAAAAGGAAGCCTTGGCAAAACCCTGTGGGTTATAATTTCCCCAAATGTGGGATATACATATAATAAATGGTATAATTAATACATTAATAAAAGTAAGTTATGTTTTTGAAATCTAATATTAACAAATACCGGTATAGGGAACACTAAATGAAAACTTGTCTTACAAAGGTTACCAGCAGAAAAAAAACATCAAAATGAGGTAAATTTTCACTCTCAAAAATTCTCAAGTCTTTTCACTATTCACTTTTCAGGAGATCTGGATATAAACAAGAATGCCTATACTGCATGCCTATGCTATAATGAATACATACATTATACTTGAAGTTTTGAAGCTAAAGGATTTTTGATATGGATAACGAATTTAGATTGTTATACCAAACGTTATAAGCAACTTAATCACAGGAGTTATGTAGATACCTTTGCGACATAGGCCTACATAATAAGTAATAGCTCTCGTCACGAAAGCCACTGAAATGCTTATAAATATGTCTTTATACGAAGGGCTATTTCTGTGTTAGTTTTACTGGCATTATCACAACTTATCGAAGTAATTACAGCAACTTGCGAGACAAAGATTAATAGACTGGTAGTGAAATAGTCTTTGTGACCTGAAAAGTATGTATGCATACTTTGACAATAAATTAAATGGTTTTATTCTTTGTATTATTATTTTAATAATGGCACCTATCACTTCTCTGTTTAGAAAGAAAAGAGTGAAATGATAGCGTCATGAGCTCATGAACTCGTATTCAGTTGCTTAGCGTCGTCTAGTTCTGCTAGACTAAGTTTACAGCGTTTTACAATGTTGGGTCAATACGGGCGTCATCAAGCTGTAAAAATTGACAAATCCCGACATAAAAAATGACGCTAAAAACCGGGCATCAGATTTTAGCCGCCCCGAAAAATGTTGTTTCTGATTGAATGGGTATGGCTGATGTGAGATTTATCAATTTCTGAACGTAAAGTCTTCCATCAAAACTAGGAAAATATTTCAAATACTTTTAAAATTATTTCGCAAATAAATTAACAATTAGACACATCTTCCTTAAAATTAATTTATAAAAAAACTTTTACTAGTATAAGATAAGTTTTATTTGCAACATTTTCCTTCTATATCATCAAGAACTATTAAAAGAAGGTCAACGTAAGCTTGTACGAAAATGGCGGAAAGAATGATGGCGTCTATTTCTCTCAAAGACGCATCGATAATACTATAGTTATCTCTTTCTGACTCATAGCATTTCTCGTAAAGCACTGGGCACGCGTAGTGATCAATATGTCCACGTGATCTGTCGTCAGTCGCGACTCGCGTAATTGCAAATGCAAAATGTACAGGAAAGAAACGTTTGTGTTACAATGAAATCGTAAATATTTTGTTATTTTAAGTTGTAGTGTTGTAGTTTTAAAATGCCTGCGTCTATTGGTGTCAATTTACGTGTAACTGGCCACTGTAGCCAAGGCGGGAGAAAGTACATGGAAGACTTGTTTTCCGTTGCTTATCAACAAACTGAAGATGAGAGGGACTTGGAGTACGCTTTCTTCGGAATATACGATGGACACGGCGGGAGCGAGGCTGCAGCTTTTGCGAAGGAGCATTTGATGGACTCTATTGTGAAGCAGCGGCAGTTCTGGTCCGACAACGATGAGGATGTACTCAAAGCAATCAGAAATGGTTACATGTTGACCCACTTGAACATGTGGAAAGAGTTAGGTAAACACCGAATTTTACGTTACGACAGTTAACTAACTTAATTAGGATGTATCATGCACCAACTCGGCTTTGTCTAGGCCCAAGGAGAGTTTCAAGTGACTGCCTGCCCAAATGTTTAGCTTGACCTTGTTGAAGTTGTTCATAATTTTTTCTTTAGTGGTTTGACATTGAGTTTGCAGAAGTTTTTCGAATGGTCATTGTCGTTATTGTCTGTGTGATTGCTTTGTTAGATAATAGCAAGTAAAACAAATTGGCTTTGCTAAGTTTTTTGGGAATCCCACTCACTTTGCCAAGTGAAAGCAGTTTTACCAGTTTCGAGTTTTTATATTGGCTTGAGTTTCCTCTTACGAAAATAATGTTATGTATAAGGTCATTATTGCAACTATAAAATAACTTAAGTTGGTCAACTTGAAAACCTTAGCTGCCTGTATGATCAATTTGTTTTGCATATCTAATGTTTATATTGGGAATGTTTCTAGATTGTTATGTCTTCAATCCAAATGTTTAAAACTATTATGAATAGACATCTATGTTATGGATATGTATGATCATGAAAGTTTTTGCAATGGAAACTGCTAGAAAAAGGCTTGCAGACAAGGATTATAGTATCTAGCTGTGCAAACATAAAACTTGAGTACTTTTATTCGGTCTGCAAACAAACAGATACAATTAGTGAGAAAGCCTCGGCTTCAGTAGTGCAAAGCCTAACTACATAAATGATTATGTGATTAAACTCATAATGGAACTTTTTTCTTTTGGAAAAAAATATTGGAAGAATTACTTTTTCTTCACTTTAGAGGATGGAACCTTCATCGAGTTATGCATTATTGTATTTCATGTGATATATAATTTATAGTGTCCGACCGAAGGTCTATTTTTGGCCGAAGCCGAAGCCGAAGCCGATTAATCGGCAATCGCCACAACCTTCGGCCGAAGCCGAAGCCGAAGCCGAAGGTTTATAATTTATTATCTCTCAGTTATTAATTTAATAATTTTTAACCGACTTCCCAAAAAGGAGGAGGTTCTCAATTCGACCGTATCTTTTTTTTATGTATGTTCACCGATTACTCGAAGGTGGCTGGACCAATATTCAATTTATTTTTGTTTGAAAGGGTATACCTCACAGGTTGTCCCATGGTAAGGAGACCAGGATCTGATGATGGGATCCTGGAGAAATCGAGAGAACTCTTCAAATTTCATAGGTCAAAACTTGATTTTTTATATCGATGATACTATTACGGGACTGACTGTCACTGTGGGTATTATAATAACAATATTATAGTTTTAGACCTGAAAACTGAAAAGCATAAAATACTTTTTAACAAAAAACAAAACCGACTTCACGAAAAAACACTGAAAGGGATAAAATAAAACTTTTCACATGGCTCTAGAAGTCGGTGGCAAAATAAACACAGTCAACAGACCTGCAGACACCGACTTCTAGAGCCATGTGAAAAGATTTGGGGGCACGGCAGTGCCCCCGCCAAGTCGAGCGCAAAGCAAACACTGCCGTACCATCCTTTACTGGAACCATTTCGACGCATTTTCAGGCCTCTGTTTGAGAACCTCTGGATAATACCAGAACGCCGAAATTTTCATCATCTATACTCTGTTCACGATAACGTTAGAAAAGAGAGGCTCGCAGAAGCAGGAGTACGAAACCTTTTGTTTCAAGTTAAGTTCAAACAATCCAAATGCAGTAGAATCCGTATTTACACAAAATGCACCGACAACACAAAATAAACAATTATAATTATAACCAAAGAAACATAGCAATATCTAACAACAAAATCGCGAGAATTCAGCAAAAACAATAAGAAAAGGTGTAGCGTTTACAAGTAACTGCACAATATTTACGCTATTTCACGGATGGTTGACATTTTAAACCAATTAAATAAAATAAAACGTGCTGCCATAACTTATGAAGGGAAAATGTAACATTTTAGGCTTGGTACAACTATAGTGACGTGAAAACGTTCCGGTACTGTTTACCCCTGCTTCTTTTAGATTTTTTTAACGTCGACATCACAACAGAATGTAAAAATAAAAGATATTAAATGAAAATCTTGTAATTTTAGAAAGTAGGTAGGCTAAATATGTACAATTAAGTGTGACAGCTGTTATTTAAATTAATCATATTTATTCCACATCAATCTTGACTGTAATCATTTTTGTTGTAGTTTTATTTTAAAGTGGACGCCTTAAAGAACCTTATTTAACTTCTTTCTATTCCTATCGCGAACAGGGTATAGAAAGCTATAATCACATACGTAAAATCCAGAATTTCAAGTCTGTAGGTCATTTTATTTCGAAGCTAAGCGAAAGCAAAGTTTCGTATTTTCGACACTCACTCACTCATGATCATCAAAATAGAACTGGTACTTCCAATAAAGTTAGAGAGCTGAAATTTGGAACAGAGTTAGGATTCAATGGCCACATATAAGGAAAACTATAAAAACTAGGATAATCGAAGATCTGGAGTACCTGGTGACCCTGATTAGAAAACACAAAAGCCCAACCAAACTATTAGAGAAATCAACATAACGCCTTAGGTAGATATCAATAAGCTCACGTTTCTACAAAAAGAACTGGCCGTTGACTTGTACTCACTAACGTTTAAAGAATGATCAACGGCCAGTCATATAGCATTAACTATAATAATAGTAAAGAAACCGCAGTAAGAATCCTTATACTCAGCACGACTTTGTCTAGATTTCATTACTTTTTAGAGATAAACAAGCAGCTTCAGCGAGAATTGGCTAGTTTTTTACAGAATGTTTTTGGTGGGATTTATTTTATCCCTTTCAGTGTTTTTTTATGAAGTCAGTTTTGTTCAATATTGTCTACAAGCTATAATTAATATTAAAATTTCTTTATTATGTAATTCACAAATTACAATTAGATCAATCAATCAGTCTTTGTTTTACTCGTATAGACCGAACACTGTTTTAAATACACGTACGAACTTGTTTTGACGCGCATGCCCCGCGGCCTCTGCAAACACAACCGATCCGTCGCTCTCTCACTCATTCTTTCGTAACAATTCGTTCAATCTCGACGGTTGCTCGGACCTTCGGCCAAACCTTCGGCTTCGGCCTAATTTTTGGCCGAAGCCGAAGGTTTGGCCGAAGGTGGTTTTTTTGGCCGAAGGTGGCCGAAGCCGAAGCCGAAGCCGAAGCTTCGGTCGGACACTAATAATTTATTACTACAAAAACGTCACATTTCATTAGATTGAAACTGACATATAAAGTTGTTGTATAAGATTTTATGAAGCATCTATTTTTACAAGATTCTAGTTAAAAACTGCTAAAAGTCGGCCACAAACTGAAAACGTGTGTAACCCCTGTCTAACTGCGGAAATCAATATTCTGTCTATCTCTGGATTTGCTTACTAGTGATAGAATTTTGACATTAGCCCCATACAAGTTATGTCAAATTCCTATCTCTGGTAAGCAAATCCAGAGTTAGATAGGTTATTGGGAACGGCCGTTAGACAGTTTACCTACCTACATTATTGGACATAGAATTGACATTTCAATTGAATCATTGAATGTCTATTGTTTCAAAATGACATTCTATTGTTCCTTCAACTTGTACCAAGCATGAAATGTTAACGAATTAATGAATTTTGTTTTTTATTTCAGAAAAATGGCCAAAAACAGTAACAGGGTTACCAAGCACGGCGGGTACAACCGCAAGCATAGCTTTTATACGCCGTGGTAAAATATATATTGGACATGTCGGAGATTCTGCTATCGTACTTGGTTACCAAAAAGATGGTAAGTTTTTTATTTAAGTATTGTTTAGGTAATATATTTGCCTATTGTAGTCTGATTGGGTATTACAGTGTATTGGGGTTGTCTCTGTAAATTCATAGGCAATGAGGTCAAAATGGCTGTAACAATAGAAAACAAATGAAATAGGAAAGAAAATAAAAACAACTTCTTTTCTTAACAGAGACAAGCTTGCTTTCAATGTTAAGTAATTATATTTTAGACCTTTATTTATATCAAAAAGATTTGGTGGTGGCTTGGTTGTTAAAAAATCTGAACATTTTGCAGTTCCAAGTTAACCAGTTCAAGTATCACTTTTTATTTTGACTTTTTATTTTATGACCTTCTTCTTAAATCCCATTCACTCAGCCCATTGGAATGTGTTATAAACAAGCTGTGAATGTCAGCCTATGAATCTTAAAAAATAAGATAGCAGTCATCAAACTAAGAGGCAGCTTGCAACTAACTTCCGAGCGTAGGTACGCGCGTCTTGTTCCGAGCCGCCAGATTTGGCACGAAGTACTAAATTAACACAGTTATCGCAAACCTCACGACGACAAATAATTTGGCGAGAGCTGTGCCAGTCAGTAACTTCAATAGTCAAAGAATATTTGAATATGTTTATAGGTTGTGAGGAGTGGGCAGCAAAACCATTGACTTCCGACCACAAACCAGAATCCACGACAGAAATAGAACGAATCCAAAGATGTGGTGGTAAGGTGGTCTCCAAGGCTGGAGTACCCCGTGTGGTGTGGAACAGACCTCGTCTCGGACACAAGGGACCTATTAAAAAGAACACCCTCATGGATGAGATACCTTTTCTAGCTGTAGCAAGGTCACTGGGTGACCTGTGGAGTTATAATCCACAGAATGATGAATTTATAGTCAGTCCTGACCCTGATGTTGGTGTATTGACTATAGACCCGTCCAAATTCCGGTGAGTTTTGTCAACTGTATGGATAGTTCAATTTTATTCTATAAATATTTCATAAAATAATTGTTTTCTACTCGATCATTAGCTCATTTTTTAATTCGTACATTTCAGATGTCTGATTTTCGGCACTGATGGCCTTTGGAACATGATCTCGCCTGAAGGCGCCGTCAGTCTAGTTCAAGCAACCGAGCGGCATAATGAAGCCGCTCTCGTCGGCGGAAATGGCAATCAGCCAAGAGACTGGTTGAACCCATCCAAAAGTCTAGTGGATCATGCTCTGGAAAGGTAAAATGGAGCTTTCGAAACTAGTCAGATTTTTCTCTTTAAATGAATAGTGATAATTTTTTTTTTGTTGTCTTTCAGATGGTCAAACACTAGAATGCGCGCCGACAACACGTCCGTGGTGACGTTAATGCTGGACCC
>NWSH02000085.1:673638-683954 GCA_002382865.2 Heliothis virescens
CCAGCAAGGCGGCGCGCCTGGCGCCCGAGCGCTGCGCGCGGGCGCTGGGCCGGCGCGCGACGGGCCCGTGGGCGCCGGCGCTGGCGCTGCGCAACCGCCTGCGCCGGCGCCTGGCCAAGTAGCGCCCGCGCGCCCGCGGACCGGCGCCGGAGTCGGATCCAAAGATGACTGTGTCGTATACGGTTGATTTTCTGTTGTTGTTTTTTTATTTTTATCGGCGTCTCGGGCGCCGGAGGTAGTTCCGTAGAGTTGGTGACTCAGTCCGCGGCCGCGGTGGTGCGCGGCCGCCGTCGACGTTAAACAATAGTACAAAGGTATATTCTATATTTAACGTGTAAGTTTACCGCGTGGACCAGGAGGATTTATTAGCCCTAGTAGATATTTATTTTCTCTATATTTATAGCTTCTATCGTAATGCATTTAACCATAGGCGAAATGTGAATCTGATATTCATTGTTGTGACGTCGAGTCAGAGGCTACGTAGTAACTTCAGATAGATAAACTGCCTTATAAAGCGAGAGTACAACATGTTAACATTTTTATAAATATTTTACAATAAGATCACATTTTTGAAATTCAAGTTTATAAGCAATAAAGCCTTCTTGATAGCAGGCTAGATCGGTGTTGAATTAGAGTCATGATTGATAAATTGATAGTTTTACTATGTAACTAAGCATGTGGCACTTTAGCTTTACACAGCAGTATTTGTTATAATGTGGTGATATCCGTTTATAATTCACAAGATATTAGACACGTAAAAATTTTGACAACTTGTTAATATACTGATAGTATACACATATTTATTACATATAAATTCTTTATTATTATATTACCTAATTGGAACTATACCAAGAGTGCTTTCTCGAAATAACGTTAGTTAAGAGTGCTATATCTAATTATTATGTACAGACAAATTTTGTACAGATAACACCAAAATTATTTGTTTAGATTGTGCTAATATGTATTTTATATAAAAGTAGCTAGATATTGGAGAAGTTATTCTTTTGGGAAAAGAATTGTTTTATGTACTTCCTAATTAAGCTTTATTGATTTTAGGACGTCAAACTGAATGTTGTTAGTTGTGCCGAAATAGTTGACTGGATGAGCTCAAGGGAGCGACGGTAACTTTGTTTACTATGAACATATCTATTAGCATAAAATAGTTGTACAAACACACAAAAGTGAAAACTCAACATATTTTGTCGGTTAAGGATAAGTTGTTGGTGCGTGAACCATTGTTAGTTAATTTCTTCATCGATCTCCTCGTAGTTATCCATTTGTTAAATAATGCCTTACACTATCCACCTCCACTTTAAATTTAACTATCGAAATAATGTGATTATGAGACCATTGATTTATTTAAAAACCAAAAAGGTTTTGCGTGAATGCAACATTGTTGACGCTGTAAAATATAATGGAAATATATTTCTCTTACAGCAACACTGATTTGAATAGATGTACCTAAGAATGGACTGAAGATGTAATGTTAAGTTAAAGAGTCCAAGTTATGTACATATTAATATAAATAATGAAAAAGTAATAGTGCCTCATTTGTTACCGCATTAACAAATACATAGGTAAAAGTGTTCTTTCATATATTGAGATATGTATTTTTATTGAAAATAAAATTTATGCATTGTAATTTAGCTGTAAAAGAGGATTTAATATAATTTGTTAAGCTAATTGTGTAAAGATTTTAAATATTGGCAGTCTGTCGCTTATATCGTGAAATCAAGAAATGTATAGTTTAGTTATTGAGTTTTGTTTTGTGACTTGTAAGGGACAGAATGTCAAGTTGAGAATAAATTGAAATTGGTGACAATTTTGTAACTTGGAGGGTATTGCTGCCTTGAATGAAGGCCGTAACCTGACCACTGGGATTATGGCAAATAAATCGCTTACGATATACATTGAGATGCTAAAACAAATTTTATTACTATACATTGAAAGTAAAAGGATTATTGTAGATTTTATTTTTTGATTTAAATAAAGTTTGTATGAAATAGTTATGCTTTTTATTCCAACACCAAACAGTTTTTTATCCATCCTCTGGTTTGTCACATATTTTGAGTGCCAATGAAAGCACTAATCGAGAAGAACTCGCTATTGCAATACAAATTCTGAACCCATAAACACCACAACCTTTGGCAATAGGTAAAAAAAAAATTGCATAATCAACAGCACGGGTAAAACGCGACAGGCAAACTTTTTTTTGTTGACCTTATCGCCAAAAAATCTCGTAGAAATAGCTCAAAAATATCAATGCTTTATCAAATACAGTTGAATTAAAAATACGAAAAACTTTGTACTACAAGCATGCAATAATAACTACAACAATAATAAATATTCAACAAAAATGATAAGTACGCATTCATAGCAGTTCAAAATAACTGTATCATACCCCAGGTAGTTTTTACTCGGCCGCCGCATCGTGAATGCGGAAGCTATCGGCACAGATGCATCTTCCCCTAACATGAATGGCCAACAACCCGCCCTATTTTTATTCACACCACCGGCACACAGCGCGGTCCCGCTCACCCTACTATTTCAACTCGGCTAGGTTATAGTTTGGGCGCGCGCTCTAGCGTCCTGCCGTGCTCCCTACTCTCCGGTCGCCGTCAGTTACGCGACGAACGTAATAAGTGTCGCATCTGTTTATTTACCGCAATCCGGTTAAAATGTGACTTTTGTGATAAATTGTGAAAATAACATTGCTGTATATTATTCGAAAGTGGCGTTGACATTATCAATTTTGTAAGTGCGTTTCCGGCGTGTAAAAACGCAGCATTGACGTGAAAAAACGCGGGAATTTAGCTTATCGGCAGTGCAGTGCGTTTAGTTTATCGATCGTGTTGTTGTGTTTGCTACTGCATTGGTGCATTCGAAATAAATGTAGTTGTTTACCTCCCTCCCTTCAGCTTTCTCATATTCACTTTGTAAATACGCAGAATCGATGCTATTATTAGCACTAGGGTTAATAGTTATCGATCGCAGATGACATTATGAACAACACGGCAGAATCAGGGTCATTCAGGGTTTGGACGATACACATGTCGCCGGTTTTCTAAATTTTGATCACGTTCACAACCGGATTTGAATAAATAAACATTGTTAATAGTATAAAAAATAGCGAACTCGCATTCCTTATGTTACCTAACAAGCTCAACTAGTTTTTTACCCGTACCTATGGAGGATATTTTGGCAATAGGTTTGTTATTTGCTGTTTATGGCGGTTATCGAATGGTTTTTGCGATACTCAGTTGTTAGGGCACTACTTATATTCGTGATGCGATAATGATCTCTTGAATAACTTAACTTATAATAGGTCGGATAGCTTGATATTCAAGGGGTCCTTATAAATTACTTTTGTGGTTAATTATTATTAACAAATTGGATGAACTGAAGGTGATTATTCTTTACGCAATCAACAAGAACCTGAAAGTTCGATATTGGTCAAAAGACAGAATGTATCTTTTAATTCTGCATATTCTCTTGCTCAACAAAGAATTAGTAATTAATTAATAAAGGTGATCAAATAAGAGCTTATACTATGGTCATCAGTACCTGCCTTGATAATGCTTTATAAATACAACAAGCAAACTTAGAGTAACTAGTTAGGGATTCAACAACAGATTTAAACAATGCATCCACCGTGTTATTTCACGGTCCAGATAAATTAAATGACGCAAATGAAACCTTATCAGGGGTGTATTTACCCTTAGGCTAGAAGGGCTATAGCCCGGGGCGGCAGGCCACGAGGGGCGGCCGGCAGGGCACCCCGGTGGCTTGGTTTGGACGTTTGAAAAAATATTTTGAAACGTAAAACTAGAACATCCCTGAGCCACGAAATTTGAAATTCTATTAATGTATGAACGCCGCCCTTTGTATTGTGCGTGAATTTCATGTCTCAAGAAATTCGGAATTCAATTAAAGTATGCAAGCCGCCCCTTGTCCTTTCCTGAACCGGTTAGAACCGTAAATTTTTTTCCGCCTCGGTTTTTTTTATGTCTGAAGCCCCAATCGCTTCGTGCAAGTGAGGGCGCAAGGCGTCGACGACGTCGGCAACCGCCCCCGGCCTCGCACCTGTGGGGGCCTCGCAGAAAATTTTTTTACGTATTTATTTTCGTTTCACCATGTTTCATCCTCAAACTGATAAAAATTTCCGCGCTCGCTTCGCTCGCACATTCGTATTGCATATTGCCTGTTCCTCCTCGCTTCATGCCTCCATAAATTAACTAAAACTAAATTATTTTCTTTTACTTTTCTTCTCGATGTTTACACGTCAAGTTAAAAAAATTTTTTTGCGCTCGCTTCGCTCGCGCATTCTTATTTTTTCCTGTATATTCCTTGGCTCCATTAACTATACATTATCAAATAAAATTATGAATTGTTACTTGACCAACACTGTATAAACCCACCCGGCACAAAAGCTGGCGAGGCCCTAGGGCGTCGCAAACTTGATGTCGCCGACGTGCATATTTGGTCTAGCGCCGCCACTGCTTAGGCACATTGATATTTAGACATTATGAGATCAGTGGCGCAGCATGTGGGAGTTAGGGAGGCAAATGCCCTTGGTGGCACTTTTTAGGGGGCGGCATAGTTTCACAAAAAGTAATAAAATTACGTATTGTAAAATTTTGTCTCTTCAAAGGAAAAAAATTCGCGCTCGCTGCGCTCGCGCCTTTTCAATCCCAAACTTCTTTTCCTTTGTTTACCTCTTAGTCTTCTAATTTAAAAAATTACGGGGTCGCTTCACTCGTATCTTATTAATCTTCAAATTTTTTTTTTCGGTGTCTGCCTTTGAGACTCCAAACTAACAATAAAAATTCGCGCTCGCTGCGCTCGCGCATTTTCTTTTACTGACTTTTGATGTGCCCGCAAGGATATAAGGGCTGAATGCGCTTTATTTTCCAACTTGGGCATTTTACGATTTGGATAAACTACGGTGCAGTCAATTTGCATCCTAGTCCTATCCGGTTTTAAATATGAAAATGAAAAACATATTGTGTACATTTGAAATACGAAAAATGCAACACGACATGAAAATGGTTTAAAATCACTGATCTATCTAGAATATATAGGATGAATTATAAAAGTTTTTTCAGTCTCAGGAACAAGAAACTGAAACAAGTTTACGCCAATAAACTAAACAATGACCTGAAAGTGGCGTTCCCTTACATTGAAATTGCGTTGCGCATGTTCCTTTGTACTGTAGTAACGAATTGTAGAGCAGAACGCTAATTCTGGATTATAAATTTAAGTTAAAAAATGCCTGCAAGGACGGTTAAATTACGAACTTAATTCAGAAAATATTTTCAATCAAGTTCAAAACAATATTCCTAGAATGTCTTTAAAATGTTCTATATGTGATTTTTTTTTAACTAACAGTTCAAAAGAGTGGGGAAGACACATTTTTTTCAACTTTCGGAGTGATTATTTCAGAAAATAATAACACTATCACATATCAAATGATTGAAGTAAACTCCTATTAATGTTTAAATACTTATTCAACAATATGTGACACGTTAGGGTTGGAATGAAAAAAAACAACTCCCCACTTAATGCGTAGGGGGAGTACCTTAAAAAATATTTTTCCTTCTTTTTAAATAAGCGTTCCTAGTTGTTCCTAGTATGGAACCCTAAAAACTATTTAATATCGCGTTTTATCGAAGAACGGCTAATCAATTTCATAATTTTGAACATTGAATCCGATTTAACAAATACAATTGACTACGACGATGTAATAAACGAATTTGTTCAAAATGTTGTCCACAGAAAAAAATATGTAAAATATAAAATCTATATTTTTTTTTCTTTCATTCCTTAATGGGGCGGAAAGCTACAGGAGCCCGGGGCGCGCAATCTTAAAATACGCCCCTGAACCTTATACGAGCTAAATGTTGTACACAAAAGATGACAGCAACTATGTACAGACGGCAGCACATCAACCTACCTCAATCTGCCATTTTTTTTCAATAGAATGTCAACCTTATCCTAATAGTGGGAGGTTGATGTTCGATTGGTACCTATTTGACATATTTTGGGTAGGATGACTTGGTCGCGTGTGTATTAATTTTAGAAAACCGAAATCACTTGCCATCAGCCTGCATGCAGTAGTCAGTAGGCAATAAGTCTGATTACGTATAATTGTATAATTAGGTCATGTTAATTAATCGATATGTTTTGTAAATAGTGCTTCATTGATTAGTTTAAATTTAATTAGTGTGCGTGTCTGATGAGTGGTATTTTGTAACTCATTTTGTGATTATAGAAAAAAAATCTTTATTAACTGCTACTTTGGGATTAGGAGGATTGTCATTTGTATAAATAGGATACGTTTTGTGTCACATGCTCTAGCCCGAAATTATAACTATCTCAATGTCCTCTTTTCTATCTGTTTACGGTTTTTTTTAACAGCATTAACCAAACATATAATTATTAAATCGATTAAAATTCGATCGAATTATTTAAATTATAATAAACAAGAAAGTCTCTTTGCAAAAACAAAACGTAAAAAAAACTGTCCGATATTCAAACCATAATTAATTTTCGTCACTGTACATAAGTACCTAAATGCGGTTTTAATCATTATTCTTTAACACGTGTGAATATTTCACGATTAGAGATTCACGATTTTTCTGCTGTATTTTGATCATGATCTTAAAAAGTAGGGGTAGGGTTTAGTTCACCATAATCTTATTTTGAACCTAGCTTAAGTATTGACTATTAGCTACCAAATGAATATTTATTTGACTACACATTAATCTAATGACTGAGGTAATCAATGGTTGTCCATAAATTACGTGTGCTCTTATTTAAGACTAGCTTCTGCCAGTGGTGTCACCCGCGTCCCGTGGGAACTACTCGGCGCACCCGGATAAAAAGTAGCCTATAGCCTTCCTCGATAAATGGGCTATCTTACACTGAATTTTTCAAATCGGAACCGTAGTTCCTGAGATTTCCGCGTTCAAACAAACAAACTCTTCAGCTTTATAATATTAGTATAGATAGAAATAGATATTCAATAGAGACTAATCTCTAAACAATTTCATTCAGTTTCGGATTCAAAACTACTATTAAAAATCATTCTAGGCATTAAACATTACCATTTAAAGGTAGCATTTTAGAAGAATCTACCTAGGTAAATCTTCTAGCAACACAGGTTATAAATCATCTATGTACATATAAGACTTTACGAAAACAATACAATAAGAGAACAGGTGTAGCGAACCAGTTTTAGTAATTTATTGATTACCTATCCGTTCTAAATAGTTGTAATTAATCTTTGTTTGTTAGGTATTTAGTCGTCAGACCTTGGGCTAATTACATAGTGTTTGTTCACTTGCATCTTATAAGAGTAGTCTAATGTCCCAAAATTATCAAAGTAGGTAGGTCTATTAAAATTGTTTTACTTTCTCTTTCTTCTTCTTCTTATCGAGTGAGCTGCAGGTTTAATTACCTAACAAGCCCTAGTGTCAGAGTTCTCTCAAATCCGCCTGACGGCCTCTGACGTGGATTTATATACGACTGCTACTGAGTAGCATTCGAGGACGTGCGACGGCTTTACGTGCCCTCCCAGGCACGGGGGTGTAACACCGCCAACTTCCGAACTCCAGGCTGCTTTGTGAAAGTTTCTAAAACCCACAAAGCGATTTCGGCCTGGCCCGGGATTCGAACCCGAGACCTGTGATCGGCAGTCGCGCTATGCGACCACTAGAAAAACGAGGCAGCATTCCCCCTTTGAGAAGTGGCTTACAAGTACTGTCTCATTAGCCTCTTATAGTCAGGGGGCAAAAATCACTTAAATTAGGTACGTACCTACGTAAACTTACTCTTCACCAAGTTCAAAAGCTTTTGTGTGAAAGAGTAATAAACTCTAAGCATCCAATACATTTTTACAATTTTTTTTTTTTATAACTAACTAGCTTCCGCCACCGGTTTCACCCGCTTTCCCATGGGAACTAATGCGCGCACCCGGATAAATAGTAGTCTATAGCCTTCCTCGATAAATGGGCTATCTAGCACTGAAAGAATTTTTCAAATCAGGACCAGTAGTTCCTGAGATTAGCGCGTTCAAACAAACAAACTCTTCAGCTTTATAATAATAGATTACAATTTATACTTACTTTCGGTTTGTAACTTAGAAGGATTATTACGGTAGGAGTATTCCCGATTCCTTTCGTTCTTTCAGTGTACCCAGCAGTAATCTATCTACATAGGTATATCTATAATGTGTAACTTTGTACTAGGTTTCCGGTTTTACAGTCTAATGGGCCGGAACTGAACGCCATTGACAAATATTGGGACCGCCATTGAATCGTAAACGATTGTTAAGTAAGATTCATTTGAATTTTGTCAGTATTGCGCTGCGATTAGCTTACTGATTAATCGATTTTTTATGTAAGACAAATAGTGTTTACATAATAGGTATTGGAATTACAATAGCTTACCTACCTACCAACTGTCAATTTTAAATGGTTGACCGTATCCGTTGGTCATAGTAAGCAAGCAATAAATTGCTGTGGTAGCTTTAATTAAGGCTACAGGGACACTTTTCTCTGAAATAGCCTTTTCCATTTTGCTTTATTGAACTCTTTTCAGGGTTCTGTATCTTATTCTATTTTGCTTTCTAAACTTTAGAGGTGAAACGGGATCCCATTACTAAAATTTAGCTGTCCATACGTCACCAACGGGCTGTATCTCATGAACTGTGATAGTATAATTTAGACTGTTGAATTTTCATAGACGATGCACCCATAGGTATCTGTATCTATAAATACAAATACTGAAAATTTTAGTAAAAAAATATTTTAGGGAGTCCCAAAGGTTTACGAGGTAAGTAAAACGGAACGCAGCGAAAAAAGGAAATAAAATGTCGACTTTACCGAATCTAACAATAAAACTGCGAAATTCATCGTGAAAGTTCGAGTTACAATAGTTTTTTGTTTTGTGACTCGATTTTATTTCGTTCGTTGACGCTCATTACAGTATGGCGACCATGATTTTACTGGAAAGCGGAGTTTTAGCTGCGGGGGAAAGCTTACGAGTGCTAGATGTATGGTCGGGGGGCGTGGGGTGACTATGTTGTAGTACTGGTCAATGCAACGAGTTCTATTCACCAACGGTTTTATATTTCAACAGGATTCTACTGTTTTATTATCTCATAGATTACTATGAAAATATTTGTTATGAAGGATGGGGTTCTGCTTACCTATAGTGACTGAATAAGGATACAAAAACACATGTTATTGTGCTTGATATAAAAGACAGTATTTGGAAAGCGTAAAATATAAAGAACCACAAAAACATACAATGTAGACACAGACGCCTGCACATCAACTTATCTCAATCTGTCTTCAATAGATTTTCCACCTCATTACAACAGTGAAAGGTTAATGGTCCATTGGTAAAATTTGATAGATTCGGGTAGATTGACGTGCTGTCGTCTGTTTATGTACAGACAAATATAGCAGTATATACCTACTTCAATAGATATTCCCACTAAATAAATAACGCTGAATAATTTCCCTAATATAGGCAGGTATTTATGAAGATCTTTCCTCTATTTACCATATAGTGTGGGCACACTATAAATAGAAAACATGGCAGTTTACCCGCCACGGTGTTTAGTGCAGGCAGCGATTCAAAGATAGATACACCATAGTGAACACAACTTACTTCTCTTTTCTACGTACACGTGCATGTACGTAGTTTTAATTATACGCAATTAAATGAAAGTTTACTCATGTCAAATTGTACTTTTCAAATCTGAATTTGTTTTTTTTCTTGTAGTAGGCAGTCTGGTGTTACTTTGTGCGAACGGTTCGGATATTTAAAAAAAAGCGCGGCAATATTTCAATTTTTTGATTTTCGAACTCCGTTTTTCAATTCATAGATATTTTAAAACAGGGACTGTTTGGAAAAGTTGCGTATAATACCAAATTTTCGTTATTTACAGGATTTTAAGTGAAAAAACTCGTGATAAGTTTAAAAGTTTGAACCGAACTTGAGTGTAAAGTTGTCCAAAGATTATTCTGTGATATAAAGTGATATTTGACTGTGAGGAACAGTGATTTTGTAGTTGGAGCCAAAGGATTTTTTTTAACAATGGGTAAGTTGGTTTATCTTATGCTTTTATATTAAAATTATTCTTGTCCAAAGTTGGTTATACAACCAATCCTTCTCTGTGTGAGAGGAGGTCTGTGTCCAGCAGTGGGACGATAAAAAAGGCTCATGATGATGAAAATTGGTTACTAACTTTGATTATATAATGTCTAGATGGAGCGTCAAGTGCGCGCAAACAGGTAAAAAAGTGT
>NWSH02000085.1:716104-772642 GCA_002382865.2 Heliothis virescens
GAAAGTGAAGCCAAAAAAGCAAATACCATTTTCAAAAAATAACCTCGCGTCACGTCTGTGCACATCTAGAAACATGTAAATTTATAATGTATGTAATCTTATATATAAAAATGAATCGCTAAATGTGTTGGTAAGCGCATAACTCAGGAACGGCTGGACCGATCGGGCTTATTTTGGTCTTAAAATGTTTGTACAGATCGAGGGAAGGTTTATGTATAAAAAAAAAACAGGATCCGCGTACGAAGTCGCGGGCAGAAGCTAGTGTAAAATATAAATTTAATACATTTACACTACATAGATCATAAATTTACATGTTTCTAGATGTGCACAGACGTGACGCGAGGTTGTTTTTTGAAAATGGTATTTGCTTTTTTGGCTTCACTTTCATGTTCCGCACGCTCCATCTGTCAATTTATTTAATCTGAGATATCTTCAATAAATTCGGTTTTGTGCAAGTTACTAATAAATTGAAACTTTATGGAAATAATTTTATATGTTACACAAATGTTCTAATTTCAATAAATTATTCTTATTCTACTCCTATTACAGCTTCAATAGAGTAATCTTCATTAATATTCTAAATTGCTAATTTATGCTTGCATTTATTTTAATTGCAATAAAATTTGTCATCGTTGCATACATTTTTACCTGTTTCTAATCTCCTTGATCAAAAGTTTGGAATACCTGTTTTTCGAAGTTTTGTGCAAAGGTGCGACCTTATAATTCTCAAGAATGGAGTGTGTGTATGTATGACCGCTGACAGATAAATGGTAGAGGGAAACTTTGCGTCAAACCCAAATAACTTGGGAACAGGGCAGGACGAAAAAGAAGGACCTCATATCAGGTGTGCTGCCGATAGTCTTTCCTTAAGGCAGGTTAAAGGCGTTATAAACAGATGTGGTAAACTCTGGAAGGAATGATGGTAGGAAATTCTTCAAAAGAAGTCCATATAAAACCAGTATCACAGATTACCCATAATTAGTTACTCTGGCTACCGTGAAACCAGTGTGACCGTCCCAATTTCGAGAGCTTGTAATTGAGAACAAAGTCTATTTGATGAAGTTTTTTGCGACAAAACGTTTCGTTTCCTTGAGCGCTGTCGGAAACTCGATCTTCCGGGGTATAAAGATACTACCGAGCTATTTGTTTAAATTTAATGGTACTTTTGCTCTTTACAGCTTCATTATCGTCTTGTGTTTTATGAACAGGAACGATATCAATCTTCTGTTGTAATGCAGCAAATGAGAAAATTGTTGTTTCGTTTGTTAAAATATAATTAATCAGACTTTTGAGAGAGTTTATCTTCTTATCTGCGGAAATATGTTTAATTTTGACATAAAAGTGGTGTTCAGATAATTTTGAATCTAAATTGATTATTCAGTCTTCTCCTTTCCGCCCTGTTCCCGAGTTGAGGTCGGCGCAATATATTTTCCGCTTCCATTCCTCTCTGTTTGTAGCCGTCGTACTAGCATCCACTCCCTTCCTGTTCATGTCCTCTTTCAGGAAATCAAAGCAACATTCCTTGGTCATTGTTTTAACCTCTTTCATCCTACACGAATTAAATTAAAAAGTCGTAAACTTGTTATTTTTATATTACTTAGACACAGACACATTTATAGTACCTCTGTGTATGGATGTTTACATCATTTGTAGCTTGAACGTAGTCGAAACGATTTTATTGCTGAATGAAATTATACTGCACTACGTGCTATCACATTGCACTATTAGTTTATAGTATTTTTTAGTGTATATTTACTTGTTTATATTTGTCAGCAAACCGTTGTCACATAAGCTTACCACTGCGATTTCTAGAGATTCAGTTTGTCAAAAAAAAAAAATAAGGTTGTTGTTAAGTATGACTAAAATCCTTTCAGCAGTTTTCAGTTTGTTTGATTAAGAGGTCCTATTCACTCGCACTAGTCAGAAAATAATAATAACTTAAAATAGCAAACAATACTTCTCTGTTGTTAGTTAACCAAACAATCGTATTTTTCTCCAGATTCTTAGAACAGTTATTGTGATAAGCTAAGAATGAATAATGCTCACTTGTCGTCTGGTTTGGTGTCTAAACATGACGTATATTGCAGACTACTCATGACGTCAACTAAGAAAGGTTAGAAGCTAAAAGTGCCAGACAGCAAAACTTCCTTGCTGTGAAGTTTGAGGATAAAGTTTCTATAGAACAATATGTACGTCTGAGACTCTGAGCTACTGTGAATCCGTCTGGCAAGATGACGTACTTGTAATCTAAGATGACACACACTTGCGGGATTTTTCGAAAGAGTTACCGCGGGCCATGTACACAAAGGGCTCAAGAAGGAACACGGTGGGTTTTAGTCAGTAAAGGTCTGACACTCCCTCACGCTGTACTCACAGCGGGAGGGAGGTCATCTGATGATTTCTTAGCGATAGAAAAAAGATGACCCACACTCAGACATATAGGTACTTAACCTGAAGATCATCCGAAGATTTACAAGGATGCAGAGGTGTCCAAAACTGAAAACTGAAAGATGCCAAATGCTGACATAAACCAGTAGAAATAAAATTGCGATGGTAACACATGGCTAATTCATATTATCAGATGCTATATATCACGTTTCTGAAACATAGAGAAATCTGCGTAAACTTATACTATGGGAGATAAGATAAAGTTTTAGAGCAAGGTTAGGCCTTGATAATGTTGCCTACATCTCACAGTGAGATGAGATCTATGTATCTTTTTTTTTTATATCGATAAGAAATCATCAGTATGACCCCTCCCGCTGTGAGTGATAGCGGAAGGGAGTGTCAGACTTTTACTGACTAAAACCCACCGTGTTCCTTCGGGAGCCCTTTGTGTGCCATAGGGCCGCGGTAACTCTTTCGAACAACCCGCAGCCCCGACGGGAGATCTATGTATCCTTAGGTACAATTTGCTATAAGTTTAAAAGATCTTGTTTAGAACGTGAAGAACTCTAAATTATTTAGCTCACTTCATTGAATATATATAATATCGTCAATGATATTATCTAATGGTTGTTCTCCGTGATTCCAACCGTGTCTTGAGGGAACTTCTTTCAATACCCGCATTAAAAGTATCCTAAGTCATGTTCTTTATTTATGTGACAAAATTTTGGCGTGAAAGCTGAGCAGATAGACAGAGCTACTCTCTTATGGTTGGTTGGTATGAAACATGATTCGTACTGCTATTTAGAAAGAGGGCTGAAATAATGTTTGATTTTTGGGTGTTTTGTCTTTGCAACTCAATTTATTTCATGCATAAGATTTAAGTTTACCATCGATACTCTGATAGTCTCGCATCGTCCTCATCAGTCCATCTGGCGAGGCGCCCACATCACCTTTCAGTTGTCCATCAAGCAGAAAACCCACGTATACCTACAAGTTTAATATTTTAATTGATCTTGACATGATATCATTGTGAAAGGGTTCAACGACTGTGTTTTTATGCACAAACCGAAGGGTGTAGTGTGGGCTGCACTGTGCGTGGTGCAAGTCACTGGCACTTGACTTCGAACAACGAATGGCCAATTCAATTGTTTTTTTTTAATAGTAGGTACATAAACTTACCTCAATCTGTCAAATTTCTGCAATAGATTTTCAACCTTATTTCAATAGTGGAAGGCTAAAGTTCTATTGGTAAAATTTGACAGATGCAGGTAAATTGACCTGCTAGCGTCTGTACCTAGTTTAATGTTTGTTTCCCTTTTTTTGTTGCAATTCGGGGTATTTCGAACAATAACATTACGGGGACTTTACCTGCTAAATGAGCCGCTAATAATGTAAGATCTGAAGGTCACGTAATTATTTAATGCCACTGGTTCTAATGCTTGAGACCTGAAAGGAGAAGCTTAATGGTAGGAACAGAACACGAGTAACTACAAAACAATTGCGAGTACCTACATGTAAAGTGAAAATTGTGCGGAAATGCCAAGCTGTATGATAATGATGTAAAAGAAGACCATTAGAATGCTAACCAACATTGAAAAGACAAACTTTAACACAAACTAAAACCACATTAGTATATTTCTTTGATGATATCAAAGTTACTCGTTAAAATAATCCAAATATTTAAGTAGGTCATGATAAATATGTACCTATCACATACAGAATATCCAAAAACGACTATGTAGCTGCAAATACGAAAACAAGAAACGCAAATCAATTTGCATATGATCATAATAAAATTACACCATACGTGTACCGCGATATTGCAAATTCGCGCACACCTCGAATTGTAATGTCATTTAATAAGTAGGTGTTTATATCCAGCGGACAGGCTAATAATTGTTAATACGGTAGGTACAGACGCCAGCACATCAACCTACCTCAATCTGTCAAATTTCTTCAATAGATTTTCAACCTTATCACAAGAGAAGAAGGTTAATGTTTCATTGGTCAAATTTGACGGATTCGGGGAAATTGATTTGCTGTTGTCTGTACATACAGTCGGCATAAACATGGCTGTCGGTAAAACTAAGGTCAACCGTGGGAATGACAGAATTATGGTTCAGCTGTTCGAAAGGTATGATTTGGTCACAGTAATATCCAATCATTGTATTGAGGTCGGGCTTCTATCTTTTTTTTCCCTGTTGGAAAATATCAGATGACCCCTCCCGCTGTGGGTACAGCGCGAGGGAGGGTCAAACTTTTACTGACTGAAACCCACCGTGTTCCTTCTTGAGCCCTTAAAGTACTTGGGCCGCGATAACTCGCGCGAACAATCCCGTAGCCAGGCAGGCCCTAGTGGGCCCCACTGGGTTCGTCGGAACTGATTAAGTTTCTTGAGGAAAACTTTTTTCCAATTAAAATCCCAATAACCTATCAAGATAATAAGTTTATTACTGCGTGTAGTACCCACCCTATCATCAGAATTCTTGAAGGATAAGAAAGTTTTTTACGATTGACCAGGGAATGTACCTAAGCTCATAGTTTATTGACAGGCCGACGCTAGCTAGACATAAATTAGGATAGTACCGTACCTATAGTATATATTCGTAGGTTGCTATCTTACAAGATTGAAAGAATCGATTCGAATCCTTCTGGATTTTCTAACACAATAAAGCTTATGTGAACATATAAAAATTGGGTGGACGAAACACCCTGAAAATATTTCTGAGAATCTGTCATGTTTCTCCTTGGTCGACAGACATTTTCTTAAACACTGGCAGTTAAAACCTGCAAAAAGGTTTTATTCTTTTTTGACATTCAAAAAATTCTGTCATCTCCTGACATCCATAAAAGATTTGAAGTTCAAAGGAAACGCTATTATAGTTATTGCGAATAATAAATAAACAATGATTAAAGGAAGCATGATTTCAAACTACCACCGCACACGAGAATACGAGTTCATAATGGTAATCCAATCAATCAACTATCTTGTTAGATAATGAGTGTTTTAGCGATAAGAATATTAATATGCAGTAGTTGCAAGGAATTTTAAGGATCTACACGTAGATTGTTTGTCATGTTCAGATCTAAAAGTGTGAGTTTCATCTGAAAATGTGTTCAATTGAAATTGTTGGTCTTTAACATTGTTGAGGGGACAGCATCCTCTTTACTTTTTTAAAATTTTGATAGCATCCTCTTTACTTTTTGTTCTGATAAGGTATTCTAGAAAGTAGGAGAAATTGCGCCATATGTGACATTGGTGTACCTATTTTAATTTCTTTCTCGTCGATATAATAGCTAAAAGTGACTGTAAAATGTACTAAGCGCCTGTGTTGTTACGCCCAAATTTTCGTCCGTAAAATGTATTTTTACATTGTTACAGATCGAGGAGGTTATGCAGCAGAAGGCGCCCGGGGTGCCTAGTAACTTAAAACTCCAGTAAGTTACTAAAGACATATTTCTTAAAACCTATAAGCTACATATTTCTTTGCTAGTAAAACGCTAAATATTGTATCTTACAAATGTTTCATTCATCGAACACGTAGCGCCATCTCTTGATAGAATGCTTGACTAAATGGGTAAACTACACAACTGCTTTTGTAGAGGGCGTTGTTACTCTGATAGTGTGCGCTATTTTCGTCAACATTGTCAGNATCTTGTTTAGAACGTGAAGAACTCTAAATTATTTAGCTCACTTCATTGAATATATATAATATCGTCAATGATATTATCTAATGGTTGTTCTCCGTGATTCCAACCGTGTCTTGAGGGAACTTCTTTCAATACCCGCATTAAAAGTATCCTAAGTCATGTTCTTTATTTATGTGACAAAATTTTGGCGTGAAAGCTGAGCAGATAGACAGAGCTACTCTCTTATGGTTGGTTGGTATGAAACATGATTCGTACTGCTATTTAGAAAGAGGGCTGAAATAATGTTTGATTTTTGGGTGTTTTGTCTTTGCAACTCAATTTATTTCATGCATAAGATTTAAGTTTACCATCGATACTCTGATAGTCTCGCATCGTCCTCATCAGTCCATCTGGCGAGGCGCCCACATCACCTTTCAGTTGTCCATCAAGCAGAAAACCCACGTATACCTACAAGTTTAATATTTTAATTGATCTTGACATGATATCATTGTGAAAGGGTTCAACGACTGTGTTTTTATGCACAAACCGAAGGGTGTAGTGTGGGCTGCACTGTGCGTGGTGCAAGTCACTGGCACTTGACTTCGAACAACGAATGGCCAATTCAATTGTTTTTTTTTAATAGTAGGTACATAAAGTTACCACAATCTGTCAAATTTCTGCAATAGATTTTCAACCTTATTTCAATAGTGGAAGGCTAAAGTTCTATTGGTAAAATTTGACAGATGCAGGTAAATTGACCTGCTAGCGTCTGTACCTAGTTTAATGTTTGTTTCCCTTTTTTTGTTGCAATTCGGGGTATTTCGAACAATAACATTACGGGGACTTTACCTGCTAAATGAGCCGCTAATAATGTAAGATCTGAAGGTCACGTAATTATTTAATGCCACTGGTTCTAATGCTTGAGACCTGAAAGGAGAAGCTTAATGGTAGGAACAGAACACGAGTAACTACAAAACAATTGCGAGTACCTACATGTAAAGTGAAAATTGTGCGGAAATGCCAAGCTGTATGATAATGATGTAAAAGAAGACCATTAGAATGCTAACCAACATTGAAAAGACAAACTTTAACACAAACTAAAACCACATTAGTATATTTCTTTGATGATATCAAAGTTACTCGTTAAAATAATCCAAATATTTAAGTAGGTCATGATAAATATGTACCTATCACATACAGAATATCCAAAAACGACTATGTAGCTGCAAATACGAAAACAAGAAACGCAAATCAATTTGCATATGATCATAATAAAATTACACCATACGTGTACCGCGATATTGCAAATTCGCGCACACCTCGAATTGTAATGTCATTTAATAAGTAGGTGTTTATATCCAGCGGACAGGCTAATAATTGTTAATACGGTAGGTACAGACGCCAGCACATCAACCTACCTCAATCTGTCAAATTTCTTCAATAGATTTTCAACCTTATCACAAGAGAAGAAGGTTAATGTTTCATTGGTCAAATTTGACGGATTCGGGGAAATTGATTTGCTGTTGTCTGTACATACAGTCGGCATAAACATGGCTGTCGGTAAAACTAAGGTCAACCGTGGGAATGACAGAATTATGGTTCAGCTGTTCGAAAGGTATGATTTGGTCACAGTAATATCCAATCATTGTATTGAGGTCGGGCTTCTATCTTTTTTTTCCCTGTTGGAAAATATCAGATGACCCCTCCCGCTGTGGGTACAGCGCGAGGGAGGGTCAAACTTTTACTGACTGAAACCCACCGTGTTCCTTCTTGAGCCCTTAAAGTACTTGGGCCGCGATAACTCGCGCGAACAATCCCGTAGCCAGGCAGGCCCTAGTGGGCCCCACTGGGTTCGTCGGAACTGATTAAGTTTCTTGAGGAAAACTTTTTTCCAATTAAAATCCCAATAACCTATCAAGATAATAAGTTTATTACTGCGTGTAGTACCCACCCTATCATCAGAATTCTTGAAGGATAAGAAAGTTTTTTACGATTGACCAGGGAATGTACCTAAGCTCATAGTTTATTGACAGGCCGACGCTAGCTAGACATAAATTAGGATAGTACCGTACCTATAGTATATATTCGTAGGTTGCTATCTTACAAGATTGAAAGAATCGATTCGAATCCTTCTGGATTTTCTAACACAATAAAGCTTATGTGAACATATAAAAATTGGGTGGACGAAACACCCTGAAAATATTTCTGAGAATCTGTCATGTTTCTCCTTGGTCGACAGACATTTTCTTAAACACTGGCAGTTAAAACCTGCAAAAAGGTTTTATTCTTTTTTGACATTCAAAAAATTCTGTCATCTCCTGACATCCATAAAAGATTTGAAGTTCAAAGGAAACGCTATTATAGTTATTGCGAATAATAAATAAACAATGATTAAAGGAAGCATGATTTCAAACTACCACCGCACACGAGAATACGAGTTCATAATGGTAATCCAATCAATCAACTATCTTGTTAGATAATGAGTGTTTTAGCGATAAGAATATTAATATGCAGTAGTTGCAAGGAATTTTAAGGATCTACACGTAGATTGTTTGTCATGTTCAGATCTAAAAGTGTGAGTTTCATCTGAAAATGTGTTCAATTGAAATTGTTGGTCTTTAACATTGTTGAGGGGACAGCATCCTCTTTACTTTTTTAAAATTTTGATAGCATCCTCTTTACTTTTTGTTCTGATAAGGTATTCTAGAAAGTAGGAGAAATTGCGCCATATGTGACATTGGTGTACCTATTTTAATTTCTTTCTCGTCGATATAATAGCTAAAAGTGACTGTAAAATGTACTAAGCGCCTGTGTTGTTACGCCCAAATTTTCGTCCGTAAAATGTATTTTTACATTGTTACAGATCGAGGAGGTTATGCAGCAGAAGGCGCCCGGGGTGCCTAGTAACTTAAAACTCCAGTAAGTTACTAAAGACATATTTCTTAAAACCTATAAGCTACATATTTCTTTGCTAGTAAAACGCTAAATATTGTATCTTACAAATGTTTCATTCATCGAACACGTAGCGCCATCTCTTGATAGAATGCTTGACTAAATGGGTAAACTACACAACTGCTTTTGTAGAGGGCGTTGTTACTCTGATAGTGTGCGCTATTTTCGTCAACATTGTCAGCGGGGATATAGCTCAGTGGTAGAGCATTCGACTGCAGATCGAGAGGTCCCCGGTTCAAACCCGGGTGTCCCCTGAGAAAATCTCTTTTTGTTATTCATTTTTTATTTTTCTAGACATCCACACACCACTTCGTCGCAAATTTTGCGGGGCAAGAACTTTACGGCGAATTTCTTCAAAACAACATTTAGCTATCGCAGCAAGGCGGTTACGCCCGCCTCTTCAAGTACCGTCGAGAAAACTATCAAAATAGGCAGCGCGGAGACTAAGCCTGTAACTAGAAACAGGCCTAGGACAGGTAAATAAGTCAAATATCTGACCAAAATATAATTAAGTACTAGGTACCAAAATTATTGAAACTTAACATAACCTTATTTTTAGTGCCTTTGGCCGACACTACCAATAAAGTTAAAGTTAAAAGGACTTTAGATCGAAGCAAGTCGTCTGGCCCGTATATTGATACTCTGGCCATCGAACCTGAACGACCCCTCAGGAATAAACCCACGACACCTGATCCAGGTGGACCGAAACCCATCAAAGAAACTGGGAAAAAGAACGAATCGAAAAGTTCTAATGTGATATTGCAAATTGTGAAAAAGTCTGCCAAAACTCCAGCACCCAAGTTACCTGACAGTATCCTACCGCCGACTTTGAGACCGAAAACCGACAAAAACTTGAAACTTACGAAAAATATCAACAATAACGATGTATGGACACATTCTCATGACATCAAGGCTCCTCAGAGGAAGGTGCCACCAGTACCAGTAAGGTGAGTTCGTATTCCAGTCGACGTATAAAAGTATTTTCTGATCGAATAAGTTCCATATTAAATTTTCGCGCCACTAAATAGCCTGAATACCCTCGCAATTGATAAACGTCCTTATGCTAGAAGTATAAAGTTGTTTTTCCTACAAAAGACTTTGACGTCTCAAGTTGATTCATGCACGTGATGGAAGTATTTTTTTTGTAGTTGTATCCGTCTCTTTTTCGCATAACCCTTCCTCTCACGTATTGCTAGTGTGAGAAAGGATAAGGTATATTATAGTTGTTTTCTTCGCACGTGTAGAATTTAGTCCCCGCCGTATTATATGATCAACGTCGGGTGGTAGTTCGTCGTTGCAAGGTTCATAGCGTGGCTCGAGTTTTTAATTTGTTGGGATTATAGAAAGAAATGGAAGACCGACGGTTGGCCGGTTGTTTGAGCACGGCAAGTAGCTCAACAGGCAAGTTTGTTTGGTACGGCGGGCCACGGATGTCGTTCCGTTGGCCGGGTGCTTTTTTTCGAACTTTTTTTTGTGTTGGTGACAAACAAAATGAACTTTTTAATAGTTCGATCATGGTGGTTAATATAGTGGTTCTGTGGAGTGTTGAGTTCTTGATTGGAATTAGTTGTGTGATGTGTTTTACAAAATTATCGTCTGCGTCGGCTATGCATGGAGCTCAAAAATTGAACTTATTCAACCAAGTGTCTTATTGCTCCCGCTTTCTCGTAATGAACAATCGGTCACTGAGGCAATGATGAGTTGATCGACAGACGCGATACCTTCTACAAATACAGTTTAAGCTTTTGATTCATTGTTTCATACATGTCCTAAATTGCTTTGTTTCAAAGGTTTTACCTGAAACATGTTTTGGTTTGGAATTCTTCTAAAACATCCCATGCTGGTGTGTAATTAGTATTTTAATGAGGCACTTAGTGGAATAAGGTTAAGCGATGTGGGTAGGATTCCACTTTAGTTCTGAGAATTTAGATTAGCTATCTGTGTGTCCAGTTTTTACCTGACCACAATTTTGTTAGAATGTTGTCCAACCGTTTGAGTACCTGATTCTGAAATTGTACCTACGATTGTAAACTTCTCACTTTTAGACTATACCTACTACATTTGAGTATTTTGCGAAAACCTTTCATTTTAATAGGCATAAGTTCATACTTGTTCATAACATTCACGTCTGTTATTATTGCATCCCTACCTTTATTAAGGATGATTTAAGATTCGTTAAATTGATATAACAATTTTCAAAGACTGCTAAGCTTACAGGCTTCAGTCTTTTTAAAGCCAGCGACTTTCCATACATATAATGCGTAAAGTTATCAAAATTAGCATGATCTTCTTTAACATTCGGCTTTATTACGATCTCAAAGTTAATGGCTTCGACATTTTAAAATGTCAGACAACGCGGACTTTGCGACATTCCTTGTTGGTTTTTGAGTCAGCAGAAATGAATATCGAGAAAACCATAGTTTAGTCTTGGCGCCGCCAACTCATACTTTTATATCAATCTTTGATTTATATACTGAGGAATATCCTGATTAAAGAACAAAGCTTATTCTATTTAATAAGCTTAACAAGACAGTAATAATACTCATAGAAGAATCACCCTGTTGTAAAGCAGATATGCTTACCATACCAAAAAGCAATAATGTCGAAACTCAAGATTCTGTACTTACAAACTATGTTCAACATGAGACAAATATGTGCGATGTAGGCACAAGGCTGCATTCACATGTTTGAACAACTTGCTTCAAAATAACTTGTGTTACACTCAACACAGACATTGCTAAAGATCTACAAACAAAAGATGAACAATTGAACACCAATATCGCTATTTGTTTCCAATACAGAAGTACCTAACTTGAAGTTAAGAAATACGTAAGATACGTTAATAATATTAGTGAAAGTGCAAAAACATGGAAGATATGGTAAAACTATTGTAAAGAAAAGGAACAAAATAATAATAAAGAGGAAGTAATCAAAGAACATTGACATTAATGGCGTCTCAAATGTTATAAACAAAATGACCGTCATTTCAATTAAATCAATTAGAAATAATCTTATATTGAAATCAAGAACCTGATTGACAGCTGGACAGGTGTTGGACATAACAAACCGCTCAAATTCTTCTAAAAATGTTCATGTTTTGAATATCTATGCATGAATTCAAAATCTTTGAACAATTATTCAGTTTCAAGTTTATCAGGCAAGGCCGTCGAATTTGTGACGATAAGGTAGGTACAGCACGAAGGAAGTTTTATCTGTTTTCGTTCACACATATTTGTTTGCTGTATATTTCAAACAGGAATTACTATTGTGCCTCCTACAATCTTTGCTATCGAAGACAGTTTGGTCTGAACCATCAGAGTTCGTGAGAACAAAAATATAATAGCCAAACTTTCGCAAAACCGAAAGGTAAACTCGTTGGTATTCACACGAGCCAACTATTTACTTAAGGTGAATGCGACGACTAGAAGCGGGAAATTCAAATATAAAATGGTTTTTTCATGTTTTACCTAAGTTAATATTCAATATGAGGCGTGATCTTATGATTGGCGGTTATAATATCCCACAAAGTAATTTCTGATGTCCTTGTTTAACTCCGAAACTTCTTACAAATTAAAAAACTTTGTAAAAAACGTTTTATTGCGCAATAAAACGTTTTTGACAAAGTTTTTTTTTACAGAGTAAGTTTCGGAGTTAAACAAGGACATCAGAAATTACTTTGTGGGATATTATAACCGCCAATCATAAGATCACGCCTCATATTGAATGTTAACTTAGGTAAAACATGAAAAAACCATTTTATATTTGAATTTCCCGCTTCTAGTCGTCGCATGCACCTTAACGACACAATGTCTGTGTTTATGTAACTGATGCAAGCCTTGTGAATATCGGAGCAAAAATACGTTTGTCTCAGAGCCTAAAATGTACCACGGCACTTATATTTACAAATGTCCAATGGCTAAGTTATTCTTGTGCTACTTAAATATAATTACAATGCACTTCTGCTTTCGGTCCCGTATTTTTCACGGTCGCAATGTACGTTTTTATATCAAGTTGGAATGAGTTAAAATGACTCATTAATCAATTCTGTGCCATATGGTGAGGAATGCTGTCGCCTACGCCCAAATTAGGCGCCGAAGATCTGCATCCCATCAATTAAAAATACAATTGCTCCAACGCGGTAAATTGTGCTTATTTTCTGCCAAGAACTGAAACACGAACGCAATTTTTATGATTAGTAAGAAGTCATACAGGAAAAATAAGTCCTAATCTAGGTGTATTTATGGCTACAATAATAACCGTCATACTCCATTCTACGGTGTTAACAATGGCACTCTCATCAAAGGCGTTGATTTGTACAATGAGGTATCTAAAGTCTGCGTCACTTATGACTATGACCAATATAGTGGATCCGATAACTATTTGCACAAGTGTTTTCAAGGACTTTTTCCTTTAATTTTGTTCGCTGTATTGCATGAATTTTGAAGCCCACTATATTCTTAATTCTACATGACCGTATGTTTTACAAAGTCGCTAAGTTAATACTGCAAGATGGCGTCCTAGCACCGAGGCCATGGTCAGAGTTAATTATTCGGAAGTCAAATCAAATAATTAATGAGTTAGAATTGGTTAATTTAAATTGGCATTTAGCTACATGTAAAGATTTACATTTACGACATCCTGCATCAGCAATTAATTCCTCAGTTTCCTCATCGCAGTTTGCATGAACCGTTGTCTTACGCAACAGCTGCTTCTCATAGCTCTATTCCCTGCTGTTAAGTTTTTCGCTGCGATGTTTACCTAGCTCCGCTTATTATGGAATCGTATTGTTCATTTGAACAATCCACGTAATGAATGTGTCGGCGCCTCGGTGCCGCTAGCGACGCACCTAGGGACGCGCCCTTCTCAGCGGTTGCTGCATTATATCAGCAATTATCTTCGTCTAGCGTCTGAGAATGCACTGACGAATGTTTAAATGCGTCTCTCTTTACAAACATTTCTATAGATCCTCTTACTACTGATGCGCATAAAATAGATGTCTTATGGCTAGATAACGTTGAATCAAGTTTAATTATTAAAGAAGAAGTAATAAAAACAGTAACTGTAAAAGAATCGTGAATGAAAGCAACAGAAAAACCGTGCCTGTAACAGTTAAATGCTGCACTAATGAAGCTACAACTATAACTAATACAGGCAGACGGTACATTCACATGAAGTATTCTCAACTTGGCTACTTTGCTCTGAAACACTCGGCCTTAGTACTTGGCTATAATGGCCATGCAGTTATTACTGGCAAACAGGTTTCGGAGCTTACCAAGAGAAAGTATCTCGCGATGCAATCGTGAGAATTTCTTTATTCTTTGATTGAAGAGGCTGTGTTATGGGTTTGGGTAGTTCTATCCATTGTTCTTATGCTTGTATTTGAAATGCCCGAATCTTAAGATTGTGAGAAAATTGAACAGAGAAAATATTGTCATTTTGATGCTTGTGGATGCAATGGCCGAATGCATTTCACTGGATCAGATAAATACATCTGATAAGCACAGCAAATCCGGAACGTTTATTTTTTGTTGTTAGCTGGAACGTCTCGTTCCTCGATTTCGATCGGACACGGACGAATGAGCAATTCGTGATCTTAGGTTCAATGGCACACGATTCAGACTTTGTTGATGACTGTTTTATCATTTCTTTGATGAAACTTTGATTATTTTGAGTGTGTGTCTTGTACTCTATAAGGAGAATAGAGGACGCTGATGGTTATGACTCGCCTCATTTATNCAAGGACATCAGAAATTACTTTGTGGGATATTATAACCGCCAATCATAAGATCACGCCTCATATTGAATGTTAACTTAGGTAAAACATGAAAAAACCATTTTATATTTGAATTTCCCGCTTCTAGTCGTCGCATGCACCTTAACGACACAATGTCTGTGTTTATGTAACTGATGCAAGCCTTGTGAATATCGGAGCAAAAATACGTTTGTCTCAGAGCCTAAAATGTACCACGGCACTTATATTTACAAATGTCCAATGGCTAAGTTATTCTTGTGCTACTTAAATATAATTACAATGCACTTCTGCTTTCGGTCCCGTATTTTTCACGGTCGCAATGTACGTTTTTATATCAAGTTGGAATGAGTTAAAATGACTCATTAATCAATTCTGTGCCATATGGTGAGGAATGCTGTCGCCTACGCCCAAATTAGGCGCCGAAGATCTGCATCCCATCAATTAAAAATACAATTGCTCCAACGCGGTAAATTGTGCTTATTTTCTGCCAAGAACTGAAACACGAACGCAATTTTTATGATTAGTAAGAAGTCATACAGGAAAAATAAGTCCTAATCTAGGTGTATTTATGGCTACAATAATAACCGTCATACTCCATTCTACGGTGTTAACAATGGCACTCTCATCAAAGGCGTTGATTTGTACAATGAGGTATCTAAAGTCTGCGTCACTTATGACTATGACCAATATAGTGGATCCGATAACTATTTGCACAAGTGTTTTCAAGGACTTTTTCCTTTAATTTTGTTCGCTGTATTGCATGAATTTTGAAGCCCACTATATTCTTAATTCTACATGACCGTATGTTTTACAAAGTCGCTAAGTTAATACTGCAAGATGGCGTCCTAGCACCGAGGCCATGGTCAGAGTTAATTATTCGGAAGTCAAATCAAATAATTAATGAGTTAGAATTGGTTAATTTAAATTGGCATTTAGCTACATGTAAAGATTTACATTTACGACATCCTGCATCAGCAATTAATTCCTCAGTTTCCTCATCGCAGTTTGCATGAACCGTTGTCTTACGCAACAGCTGCTTCTCATAGCTCTATTCCCTGCTGTTAAGTTTTTCGCTGCGATGTTTACCTAGCTCCGCTTATTATGGAATCGTATTGTTCATTTGAACAATCCACGTAATGAATGTGTCGGCGCCTCGGTGCCGCTAGCGACGCACCTAGGGACGCGCCCTTCTCAGCGGTTGCTGCATTATATCAGCAATTATCTTCGTCTAGCGTCTGAGAATGCACTGACGAATGTTTAAATGCGTCTCTCTTTACAAACATTTCTATAGATCCTCTTACTACTGATGCGCATAAAATAGATGTCTTATGGCTAGATAACGTTGAATCAAGTTTAATTATTAAAGAAGAAGTAATAAAAACAGTAACTGTAAAAGAATCGTGAATGAAAGCAACAGAAAAACCGTGCCTGTAACAGTTAAATGCTGCACTAATGAAGCTACAACTATAACTAATACAGGCAGACGGTACATTCACATGAAGTATTCTCAACTTGGCTACTTTGCTCTGAAACACTCGGCCTTAGTACTTGGCTATAATGGCCATGCAGTTATTACTGGCAAACAGGTTTCGGAGCTTACCAAGAGAAAGTATCTCGCGATGCAATCGTGAGAATTTCTTTATTCTTTGATTGAAGAGGCTGTGTTATGGGTTTGGGTAGTTCTATCCATTGTTCTTATGCTTGTATTTGAAATGCCCGAATCTTAAGATTGTGAGAAAATTGAACAGAGAAAATATTGTCATTTTGATGCTTGTGGATGCAATGGCCGAATGCATTTCACTGGATCAGATAAATACATCTGATAAGCACAGCAAATCCGGAACGTTTATTTTTTGTTGTTAGCTGGAACGTCTCGTTCCTCGATTTCGATCGGACACGGACGAATGAGCAATTCGTGATCTTAGGTTCAATGGCACACGATTCAGACTTTGTTGATGACTGTTTTATCATTTCTTTGATGAAACTTTGATTATTTTGAGTGTGTGTCTTGTACTCTATAAGGAGAATAGAGGACGCTGATGGTTATGACTCGCCTCATTTATAAATTACTAGCTTCTGCCAGCGGTTTCACCCGCGTCCCGTGGGAACTACTCGGCGCACCCGGATAAAAAGCCTATAGCCTTCCTCGATAAATGGGCTATCTACCACTGAAAGAATTTTTCAAATCCGACCAGTAGTTCCTGAGATTAGCGCGTTCAAACAAACAAACTCTTCAGCTTTATAGTAGTAGTATAGATGAAAATTCTCTAAACAAAGACTGTAAATCTGATAAAACTATGATAAGACAATACTCGATCATCGTTACATCCTCCAATCTTGAACATCTCAAAATGCATTACATAAAACGTCCGTTTTAAGATTCTCTACACAGAAGCTCTAAACACGCTTCAAAATACATTAAAATTTATGAGTACCTATTCTAAATGGACTGGCTTTTACGGTATACAAGAAAGCGACCTTACTGGGTCGCGGTTTAGATACCGGTCGTCAATCTATCACCGTGTCTACACATTGCATTTCTCTCTCAAATAACGTGTCATTAACACGTACTGTGTTTGAAATGTAGTCTCTTGTTAGTTTGACCTTTGTATTTTGGAGATCATTGGGTTTATGAGCAGTGTTTTCTACGTTGGAAACTTGTCCTAGCAACGAAAGTCCATTTCTGTTATCTTTATTTTAGGATGCTTGAGTTAGTACAATATTGTAAAGAATATTTTTTATCGGTGTTTAGAGTACAGACGACAGTACATTAGGCAACCACAGTCTGTCAAATTTCTTCAAAAGATTTTCAACCTTATCACAGTAGTGGAAGGTTCGATTGGTAAAATTTGACAGATTCGGGTAGGTCAACCTGCTATCGTCTGTACAATGAGAAGTTGGGATCTTTTTGCCAATAACAATTTTAATATAATGAATGAATGTTTCTCACGCACTTAAAGTAATTGTATCCTTCAGTTAAGCTATTCTCGTGGCTTTATCTTTATCATCTATTATATTCAATATGGTGTTGTTTGTGTTTAATTAGTTGGTTGGTTTTGCCTACAGCACCCAACCTTAAGACAATAGGTGTTTTATTATTTACGTCATTCCTTGTAAAATATTTGTTTATTGTCTATTAATGAAAATTTACTCATATCGGTAATAGTATTGTATCTACTTAAACATGATATATCATTTCAAAAATATGGCCAGCCTTTCTAGTAGTATTGGCGTTAGTAGTTAGTAGTCCCAAATTAGTCTAAAGGATATTTAATATCACCCAGACCTCTAGCACTCAAATTACACGACCATTTACTCACCGCTGCTAGACATAATCTTGACATAAAAGTCCTAATCTCCATGTAAAAAACTAGTCGTGATTTAAAGATATGACACGAGAATGTATTCCAAACAAGATTATAATTTACTGTATTGGTATTCGCAGCTTCCATATTAGCGTGGCGACCTCCCTAGGCCGCGTCGGCCATGGCTGGTCGTTCACCCGTACTCCTAGCTCGAGGAATGCCGCTCCATAGACATTGTGAAAAAACTCCAACCTTTTAGCGCGTTTTCGAAAAAAGTTTGACGACCAGTTGGAACCTTTTTTGATGAGTTCTTTTTTTGTTTGTAGTGTTCGTATTTGGGTTATGGTTTCAAAGTTGGTAGCTGTTTTTTATTTTAAATTTTTGATCTAGTTTTTGTTTTGTTTGAGTTTGATGGTAACTGTTTTCGTGGTAATCGAATGTAGATTGTTGGTAGGTCATGGAGTATTTTTTCTTACTTACATTAGATTTGTTTCTTGCCCTGGAACCAATAAATTAATTCTCATAGCCGTTTATTTATCATATTGTTGACTCCATAAATAATACTTGGATTCTCAGACGTAACAAATCCTTCTTTAGCCAAACGTCCAAAGTTATTGCAATAATTACACTCGGCTTGATATAAATAAAATCGATAAACTCTCAGTTTTATTTCGTTTTGTCTGCCCGTTGCGAAAACATCGCGATATATTACTCACTCCGTTAATCCAACCTCAATGGAGGGAATTCCAATTATTTCCAATTTCGTCTTTCTGCGAATCGTATCCCAATATAGATGTATAAGCAAGCCCACTTTTAACCCAACCTTGAAGGTTTTTAATTGAAGCTGTTCTTACATGTGTGCACTTACGCTTATGCTCATTAAAACGAATGCCTTATTCAGTGCCTCACCCGTGTGCTTTTCATTCGCTGTTCTTCTACGCGAATTAAGACAGAAGAAACGTTCTTTTGTTTTGGTGACAACTCTATCGCGTAAAATTTACTCGTAAAAACATTCCAAGATGCAAATACGTAGTCTTGTTAATAGGTGAAATACCGTAACCACTAATAAATCGTTACGTAGGCTACACGCTTTATCGCATTCAACGTGACCATAGTCAATAGTCCATACCGGCATGCAAACATATGGCCAAACACATTTGTTTAACTTTCTCGACAACGATATTAACATGTAGAACCAGTCAATTGCGTGGAAGATACTCCAGTACTTAAAAGTCCAGATAATAAAACATCTTTAGCAAAATAGTTATTTGTGGCTTAAAACATTGAAAGATCAATTTTAGATGTGTGTTCAGTAATTGTGTCGTAAGATGTCCTATCATTTGATGGTGGAATACATCACAAAAAAATCTAGCATCGCCTACGGAACACGATGTCATTGAAGATAATTTATATTCATAAAAAGCCGTCAATATGCCAATAAATCTTGCGCAGACGCCTAGTGACAGAGCTAATAAGGCAGTTAAAGTGATCGATCTATAGCCATTTTAATATTCGCTGGAGGTGTAGAGAAAGCGCATTCTTTTCGACACCTTGCTGTCTGAGGAATGTCAATCGGAAGGGACATACAAGTCTATTACATGTTATTTGAACTGGATTTGAAATTAATTGTCCGGACCTAGAATTACTCCTTGGGGAAATCCACAAATTTGTTCTAAAGATCTCTGTAAATTCATCTAATAGACAGTGATATTATTGAGGAATATATTTAGATTTATGATTTTAAAAAGTGAAAGCTGGTTAGGCATGCTTATCAAGCAAGACGTCTCTGAATAAGTACGGCATTGTTTTTAAGCCTCAATGATCTTTTGTTGCGTCATACGTCATTGGTTGCTCCAATTTCATATGCTGTCGTCTAAAGTGAGTCATATTATTATTTGTTGTGTAATAAACGTAGGTTTAATTATATATTATCCGTTGAAATATATAGAAAATAGCCAGCTTATCTCGTCTAGCTCGGAAATCTGATGCGGCAGAGCATCGACCTCTTATTGCATAGAACGTTGATTCAACTTCATTCCAACGTTATGTATGAATGAGTTAATCGAGACCTATACATGTTATGTGTAATGCAATGTATAACTCGATCAAAGTATGAGAAAGTGACGTGTTTTGTTTACTTGTTAGATTAGGTGCTGTTTCTTAATACATTCCTCATTTAACTGTTTTCGTTATAATGTTCTCGTTAATTAATAAAACTGCTGCTGCTTTATCATTTTTGGCTTCTTTGATTATCAAATCTATTTAAAAAGGAACGGTTCTTTTTACTTATTCTGCTAATAACATCAATCTCCCATACAATTCTTCATCGTCACACCTATCTGACATACAGCCAACATTACCCACTTTATGTGCAGTACCATTCCTAAATCGGTTAGTTGGCGTCCGCTAGCGAACACTGACCACATACAAATCAACCCATACATTTACATACGTACAACTACGGTATAGCGTGGTTCAATTGAATTACTCAAGTAAATTGACACTGGGCTTGGCATAGCTTCGCAGTTTGGACGAACAGGGTGTGGCGTTAGCCGTAGCAATTATTGTCATTATAAGGGACTGATCTGACAGTCTTTTGAGGGGAAATACATGCATTTCCTTGTAGATTTAAATTGCAAAACATCTGTAAATATAATGAAATATTTTAGAAATAGGGAACAAATTATTCATATGCACCTATTACAGAATGAATGCACAATAAAAATAGATCCATCAAAAAAAGTGGGAAAGCAGGACCTTCTTCATACTATCCTACAACAATTCACAGACAAACTTCGCATTTAAAATCCCACTGTAATCCTTCAAAGGTATAACAAAAGCACAATAAACGTGACGATTTCAAATAAAAGCAATTGAATGTTCCCGATGCAGTAGCAACAGAAACAAAGGCTGCCCTTGCCGTCCCCTATCTATTTGCATACAGGGGGGACGGGTAGCATGCTCTACTCCGAATAACTTGGATTATAGGATAAGTGACTATCTATAGGGTAATTGTGTTTTAAATGTCGGGGAATTTTATGGGGATTCATAGTTCGTTCGCTATATTCTTTAGATAGATGTGTGTTCGGTTGGAAGAGTTTGAATCCGAAGTATGATGTAGGGTTGTTATTTTGCTTGTTTGGTGTTTTGTAATGTGTAAAGGGTGAATGGAAAATACATTATTTTATGTCGCAATCATCTTCAATGATTTCATAGGTATGAGTATCTATAGTGTATTTTCGGATTCAAGAGGTCCATATTTCCATTATTCATAGTACAAATATTATCTTCTTCTAGATCTTCGAATTGTATGCTATCATTTATCGTAATTGAAAGGTGTAAAATCAGTTCTAACTAAAGTCGCATATCACTCAGCATTGATGCATGCCACATGCCATGTTATTTACTCCACATCATGTATAATACATTGACTAGCTATCTGTTAATTAATGCTGTGCGTGCCATGCAATTAAGATGAGTTGAGTCAGCCGAACAGTATGGATAAATGTCTCTTGTATCTCCCTTATTAACATTTTTTACATTATGTATATCTATAAAATCGGCTTTAATCGTATCAGTTGTATTGTCTCCATTTACATCTCATTTCAAATTGTTCGCATTAAATTGCGCAGTTATGTTTTGAATACTTAATTTGATTTACGTGCAAACAGAGTCAGCTGTGTCCTAAACACCTTCGTTTTTGTATGGTTTAATAATGATGCCTTTCTGTCATACGTAGTCGTCCTTGAATTTTACAACTGGCGTGGGATTATTAGTCTCTGATACGGTCTACGAATTAATTCCATTGCCAAATACGTATGGAAATAAAAAACGTAATAGATACCTACACTATTTGCATATCTTTTCATTAATATCTCTTTATCTGTTGTAGTTATTTGATAAATCTGTCGGGTCGATTGATAGGAATATTATGTCAGTGTTCCATGAAGTGAATTGATCACGTTGCCTTTGTGGGTATACGCGGCTATCTTTATAACTTTTGATTAATTAACCCATTTATCTGATACATGTATTTTAGATAAGAAGTGTTGTTGTCAGTTGTAAGCACAGTCTTGTTACGGAGTTTGAGTAGTGATAGTTTCCTGTACACGAACATCTGTCGACTGAAGCGATGCGCGGGAGCATCCAAACTTTTTTGTTCGCGAGTCAAAGTCTAAAAACGTGTCGAGTGATTTTCGTTACAAAGTCAAATCTTTAGGGAGTGATAACTTGTGTATTTTTATACAAACATAGTCGTTTTGGGCATTATAGTGAACGCTACATAGTTTTGTACAGCACAATGCACTAATCTAATTCCAATCACAACAGCGGTGCACAAATAACAAAGTGAAACAAACGAAATGAAACCGAACTTATTCGATCAGTGAAACGAAAACGAAAAATGATATAAATAATTCAAGATGATGAAGTTCAAATCATTGTTCCGTAGAGGGCCAAGTCAGGGGAAGCAGGAGTCTACTCTGAAGGGGGCTCCCTCAGTTTCGAGCCTCGACTCGAAGCATCACAAAGTCGCACCATCGCGCGATAAAGCGTTAAAAATCTTTGGGTCGAAGGAGAAGTTGCATAAAGCTCATAAGAAGAAGGACTTGGGGAATAATAATGCAGTTTTAGAAGACCCTGAGCTGCGGGAAGGTTTGGAGTATGAAGATGGGCAGGTCGGAGTGCATGCGTACGGCAGCGCCGAGGAGCTGGGGTCGGTAGACGGGCGAGGCTCGCAGGAGTGCGTCAGTCTGCCCGTCACTCTGAATGCCGATCACATGCCCGGCTTCCAGGAAGTGGAGCTCAGGCCTAGAGTACCATCTGAGGTCAGTAACTGTTCTTTTATAACCGAACCTTATGAACGTACACTCTAGACTTGAATTTTTAATATAGAGGAAGTATGCCCAACGGTAGTTTCGATATTGAGGCGTGTCAAAAGTCAGTATAACGCTCCGATTACATTCTTATAAAAATATCTCGAGTAGCCGTTGTAATTTGACACACTTTATAAATAAACAAAAGCGACGAAGGAATTGATAATATAGTATGAAATTCTAAGATTTTAATTAGCCGTGCACTTAGTTTAGATTGGATTTTTATGGTTTTAGTTTGTTTCAATCAATGTGAGAACCTTGAAATTTGATGACTAGCAGTTGAATTTAATGATAGTTTGCCAACAATATGTCTAATGTTACGTATTAGATTATTGTAATTCCATACACGAATATCGTGTTGAATTGCTAAAACGTACTAACCTATTCAGCATGCATTTGTATGCGAAGTATCCATTATTTTTTCTACTTCCTTAATATAGTAGTTTCAGTTCATTCATAAGTTAAAATACCTACTAGAATTTGTTGGGTTATACTTTGACGTGCTAAGGGAGGAATAGTTGGGTAGTCACAACGTCACAATGCTGACCTATAACAAAAGAGGCATAACAAATAAGGCATGCCTTTTATTGTTACTTCTAACTCCGTTAAAGTCACATGCGTTTGGTTCTGATTCTACATTCTTCCTGATTTTCGAAGTATTCTTGTCAGGCGTCGTTGGCATCCGGGGTCCGGGAGATCGAATCGCTAAGGAGAGAACTGGAGGCTACAGTGATGGAGCGAGCACAGCTGCAGGCCAGAGTTGAGGAACTGCTAGAGAAGGTGACGGAAGCCGACCGGCTGCGGGGAGAACTTGAGAGGATGAAGGTTTGTAGCTTCACGAGAGGAGGTCTCAGATTCATTACGCTTTACATGTAGACCATTCCAGTCACTGTATTGAGTAGTTTTTGGTTTATTTGCCAGTTTTGACGTAGGTAGTTATATTTTTTAATTTATAATCCTGATTCTACTCATATTTATAATAGCTAAGTTAACGTCAAATTAAGGTTACCTCAAATTCGAAATAGAATATTGGTAACTGAAAGCCTACCCTGCTTAAGCAATTCTCAGTAATGTCCCTAAAATTGCCGATATGTGAAAAATTTTCAGAATCAAAATTACACAATAAAGCAAAAATCCCAGCTAGGGTTTTCTTAGCACGTTCTAGAGCAGCGCTGTACAATGTTCCAGAGCATGGAGACCATGCGCGAGGCGGCGCTGGAGCGGCTGGCAGACGAGAATGGCGCCCTGCGCGCGCGGCTGCGCGGCGTGGCACACTCGCCGCTGTCGGACAGCGAGAAGCGCCAGCTGCTGCTGGCGCCCGCGCCGCGCCGCATGCACTCCTCCGCGCCCGCCTCCATCGCGCTCGCTAATGTTAGTATGATCACCCAAGATCTAGAACTCCACCTAAAAGAATCATAGTCTTTCCAAAGCCTTTGCAAATTTAACGTTGGCTGAACTTGCTTTCTTCTGTGTTTGTCTCTGATAGTATCCAAAAAAAGTAATTCCGTAGAAGTAATATTTTGATGTTCAAAAAGTCCAAGTTCAAAAAAAAATGACAGCAAACGGATAGTTTCAGATTCACATTTATTTCTCTTGTCCCTTCTAAAAATTGGAGAATAATTGGAGAGCAAGCAGCAGCTGCAGACTTCCTAAGCTCTCTGACCTCTCGTTCTTCTCTCAGGGTGAGGGCGACAGCGGTGAGGCCAGCACTCCGGAGTGGGACAAGCACTCGTCGTCGTCTCTGAGCGAGGTGTCGGTCGCGTGCCTGCAGGACCGCATCCTGCAGATGGAAGAGCACCACTATAGGTAACTTGCCTCTATAAGTAACTCATGTATTCGATGTTCCAGTCTTTTGGTTTTCTACTTAGAATGAAACCTCTTTTACACTTTTGCGTGATTATGGGAACCAAAATTCAAATGCTTGCAATTTTCCATTACGGACGGATATCTAGTCCAAAACACGAAGTCTGCCAAAGTAACATAAAGGTGTCAATTTCTCCATGTTCCTGGGTTGAGGATGTCATACAAGCAGTCCTTTTTTCAAACGTTCCGATAATAAGTCATCTCAAAATAGTAGGCAAAATGCTGGGCAGAAGATATCTGATCTCCCATTTTACACACAACCTCTCACCATTACAAATACATTCTTCCAGTACAAGCGAAGAACTGCAAGCCACGCTAGCCGAGCTGGCAGACCTTCAGACACAGCTGGCGGACGCTCACGCAGACAACGAGCGTCTGGCTGATGAGAAGCAAGTGCTGCTCGAGTCACTGTGCCGGCAGACTGAGAAGCTAGAGGATAGCCGTACTAAGGTAATAATAATATTATTAGCCCATTTCAGCGTATTGTGGAAGATTGAAAACCCTGGTTAGCTGCTTCTTCTAAGGCGATCAGCTTCTATTGTTCTTCTGTTCTTCTGGAGTACGAAAGGTTACGCAGCTCGGTTTCAAATATAAATATATCACCTGTAAGGCATGCCTCGAAATAAGTATTTTTTTTGGATTAGTGTTCTAAAAACTGGTCATCACAAGGTTTTCCTTTAAAATTCGCTGATGATGAGACTGATGGTTAAATATTTTTCAAAATTAATGAATATCTCCCTTTTCCCACATCATCATGTTAGTCAATTTGAAAACTTATCCAATTTTCAGGTGGACACATTACAAGAGCTCCTACTGCGCGAAGGTGTGGAACCAGAGACGTTGGTATCTGGNCGAATATCGTGTTGAATTGCTAAAACGTACTAACCTATTCAGCATGCATTTGTATGCGAAGTATCCATTATTTTTTCTACTTCCTTAATATAGTAGTTTCAGTTCATTCATAAGTTAAAATACCTACTAGAATTTGTTGGGTTATACTTTGACGTGCTAAGGGAGGAATAGTTGGGTAGTCACAACGTCACAATGCTGACCTATAACAAAAGAGGCATAACAAATAAGGCATGCCTTTTATTGTTACTTCTAACTCCGTTAAAGTCACATGCGTTTGGTTCTGATTCTACATTCTTCCTGATTTTCGAAGTATTCTTGTCAGGCGTCGTTGGCATCCGGGGTCCGGGAGATCGAATCGCTAAGGAGAGAACTGGAGGCTACAGTGATGGAGCGAGCACAGCTGCAGGCCAGAGTTGAGGAACTGCTAGAGAAGGTGACGGAAGCCGACCGGCTGCGGGGAGAACTTGAGAGGATGAAGGTTTGTAGCTTCACGAGAGGAGGTCTCAGATTCATTACGCTTTACATGTAGACCATTCCAGTCACTGTATTGAGTAGTTTTTGGTTTATTTGCCAGTTTTGACGTAGGTAGTTATATTTTTTAATTTATAATCCTGATTCTACTCATATTTATAATAGCTAAGTTAACGTCAAATTAAGGTTACCTCAAATTCGAAATAGAATATTGGTAACTGAAAGCCTACCCTGCTTAAGCAATTCTCAGTAATGTCCCTAAAATTGCCGATATGTGAAAAATTTTCAGAATCAAAATTACACAATAAAGCAAAAATCCCAGCTAGGGTTTTCTTAGCACGTTCTAGAGCAGCGCTGTACAATGTTCCAGAGCATGGAGACCATGCGCGAGGCGGCGCTGGAGCGGCTGGCAGACGAGAATGGCGCCCTGCGCGCGCGGCTGCGCGGCGTGGCACACTCGCCGCTGTCGGACAGCGAGAAGCGCCAGCTGCTGCTGGCGCCCGCGCCGCGCCGCATGCACTCCTCCGCGCCCGCCTCCATCGCGCTCGCTAATGTTAGTATGATCACCCAAGATCTAGAACTCCACCTAAAAGAATCATAGTCTTTCCAAAGCCTTTGCAAATTTAACGTTGGCTGAACTTGCTTTCTTCTGTGTTTGTCTCTGATAGTATCCAAAAAAAGTAATTCCGTAGAAGTAATATTTTGATGTTCAAAAAGTCCAAGTTCAAAAAAAAATGACAGCAAACGGATAGTTTCAGATTCACATTTATTTCTCTTGTCCCTTCTAAAAATTGGAGAATAATTGGAGAGCAAGCAGCAGCTGCAGACTTCCTAAGCTCTCTGACCTCTCGTTCTTCTCTCAGGGTGAGGGCGACAGCGGTGAGGCCAGCACTCCGGAGTGGGACAAGCACTCGTCGTCGTCTCTGAGCGAGGTGTCGGTCGCGTGCCTGCAGGACCGCATCCTGCAGATGGAAGAGCACCACTATAGGTAACTTGCCTCTATAAGTAACTCATGTATTCGATGTTCCAGTCTTTTGGTTTTCTACTTAGAATGAAACCTCTTTTACACTTTTGCGTGATTATGGGAACCAAAATTCAAATGCTTGCAATTTTCCATTACGGACGGATATCTAGTCCAAAACACGAAGTCTGCCAAAGTAACATAAAGGTGTCAATTTCTCCATGTTCCTGGGTTGAGGATGTCATACAAGCAGTCCTTTTTTCAAACGTTCCGATAATAAGTCATCTCAAAATAGTAGGCAAAATGCTGGGCAGAAGATATCTGATCTCCCATTTTACACACAACCTCTCACCATTACAAATACATTCTTCCAGTACAAGCGAAGAACTGCAAGCCACGCTAGCCGAGCTGGCAGACCTTCAGACACAGCTGGCGGACGCTCACGCAGACAACGAGCGTCTGGCTGATGAGAAGCAAGTGCTGCTCGAGTCACTGTGCCGGCAGACTGAGAAGCTAGAGGATAGCCGTACTAAGGTAATAATAATATTATTAGCCCATTTCAGCGTATTGTGGAAGATTGAAAACCCTGGTTAGCTGCTTCTTCTAAGGCGATCAGCTTCTATTGTTCTTCTGTTCTTCTGGAGTACGAAAGGTTACGCAGCTCGGTTTCAAATATAAATATATCACCTGTAAGGCATGCCTCGAAATAAGTATTTTTTTTGGATTAGTGTTCTAAAAACTGGTCATCACAAGGTTTTCCTTTAAAATTCGCTGATGATGAGACTGATGGTTAAATATTTTTCAAAATTAATGAATATCTCCCTTTTCCCACATCATCATGTTAGTCAATTTGAAAACTTATCCAATTTTCAGGTGGACACATTACAAGAGCTCCTACTGCGCGAAGGTGTGGAACCAGAGACGTTGGTATCTGGAGACACTGACCAGCAGCTATTTGCTGTCCTCAAGGTAAGTTATAATACACACACACACACACACAAATCCACAGCTGACATTCTACATTAGTCTACTGCCCACAATCCACATTCGTCTATACATAAATGGCCCATCTTACAATGAAAGATTTTTTCATACCGGTCCAGTAGTTCCTGGGATTAGCTCGTTCAAGCAAATAAACAAACTCTTCAGATTTTTAACATTTGTGTAAATCATGATAATTCAAACAAAACAATACTACACTTATCTTCACAAAATGATCAATCAACGTCATCCATATCTCCCGATTGCAGCTATCGCAAGAGGAGCGCCGACATCTGTTGACTAAACAGGAGCAGTTGGAAGCTGAGCTCAACGAGACCAAGACTGCGTTGGAGGAGAAGACCAAAGAAAACGAGGCGCTGGCTGAGAGGATACGGTAATTGATCTTTAAATTTTCTCTAATCTTAATCTTTTGTTAAAAGAAATATACGGTACTAGATGTAAAATGTAAAAAATGTGTCTTAAGATCAAATCTTGACTTCTAAAATGTGTATCAATCATGACGTTCGTGGTCATTTCATTGTGCCATTTTTTTAGGGTACCGTACCCAAAGGGTAAAACGGGACCCTATTACTAAGACTTCGTTATCTGTCTGTCTCCAGGCTGTATCTCATAAAGCGTGATAGCTGAAATTTTATGTTTCTGCGTTGCCGCTATAACAACAAATACAAAAAAATATATATATTTTATTTTAATATTTTTTTTGCACAATATCCACAGTGTATTAGAAGCAAGCGTAGAGCGTGCGGAGTCGGAGCGCATGCGCTGCGAGCACGAGGCGGACTCTGCGCAGGAGCTGGCTGCTACTCGACAGCACCAGATCGCCACCCTCACCGACCTGCTCGATGCTGCTAAAGCTAAGGTAGGATTGTGTTATAGGATAGATTTTGAGGTAGTGTTTGAAATTTTGTTTGGAGTGAAGTTAGCTGATAGGCTGCATACTAGCTGCAGTTTATTTTCTGTTGTTAAGTTATTTACTATTTCGCCATACAATTTATTGGACTCGAACTTAACTGGAAATAGTTAAGAAGATGAAATTCTAATTATATTCTTTAGAAAAGATTTGATTGTTGCTTGGTTAGTTCTTCTGCAGAGTCAGAATCCTACTACTACTTTTTTTTCTTAATATCGAATCTTCTAAAAATCCGCTTGACGGCTTCTAACCTTGATTTTTTAATAAACACCTGCCATTGAGTTACCAACAAGGATATCAGCACGGTGCTATAAGCACATGGTAAATGTAGTACCACCAACCTTCAGATTCCGGCCTTCTTCGTAAAAGTTTTTGTAAACCCACCAAGTGATTTCGACTTCACCCAGAAACTTCCGTGCCTCGTAACCAGGTCAATCCCACTTCTAAGTAAAGTTCTCTCAACCACTAAAATATTCACCATTCCAGTTAGAAGAGCGAGCAGGAGTAGCAGAAGGCGCAGCAGAAGCAGAAGCTGCGGCCGCCGCCGCCAGGCGCGACGCCGACGCCGCAGCTGCGCGAGCGCTGGCACTAGCTGAGCGCCTCGCGCATGCGCAGCGACAGCTCGATAGAGCACACTCGGATGCTAGGAAGATGCATGATGATGCTATGGTTAGTACATTTTGTTTAAAGTGAGAAAGGTTAATAGAACTGGTCATTTTGGAAATGAGGAAGGCCGTAAACTGAGAAAAGAAGACCGAACTGGTCGTTTTGGAAATCTGGGAGTTCTATGTTCAGCAGTGGGTATCCCAAATGCTAAAATTATTAAAAGGATGATGATGAGAAAATTGTATTTTTTTTAAATATCACTGTCACATGATATGACTTATCGATTTATGAAAAAAAAACAAATTTTAATCATTTAAATCCAAGCTATGGTTTCGTTACATGCAAAAGTATATATGGTTCGATGTACGAAAATTAAATTGTCTTGCTCTGAGGTACTGTTTTTTATTAAAGTATCCCTGGCTCCAAGGCACCTTGTACCGATAATGTACACAGATCTTATTAAAAATGTAATTATTTTTGCTAATATTTTAAAAGTGACAAAAATATGATTTATTAAAGACAACATTAAATAGTAAAGTATAGATTTAAATATGTTCGATATATATTCGATAATAAAATGAACCATAAACAAAATGTTGCAGGTGTCGCGAAACAACGCGAAGTCCACGATATCGGAGCTGGAGTTCCAGATCGAACAGCTGCGCCAGGAGAAGACGGCCATGCAGGGGGAGATGAAGACCTTGCAGGACAACGCTGAGGAGTTGCAGATACAGGTAATACTTATTTAGAGGAAAGGCCAGAAATATTTTTTAGGATACGCTAAAGAAAATAATGCTTTATCTAGTCCTGTGGCGAAGAATGTATCGTTCGTCCATCCAATTGCTGTCAATTAGGACGGTGTGCTCATGGCCAGCCCACTAGATGGACGATCTAGCCAAAGTCACCGGGAATCATACATTTATCACACATTTATGTTTTTGTCTTGTTATGCACATAATGTTTTTAACTTTCTTTCTCATAGGTCTTTTTTAGCCGAAAGACGTCCACTGCTAGACAAAGGCCTCCTGCTTCGCTACTTTTCTCGATTTTCAGTAACTGATTCCCGGTGAAATTCTTCTACGTTAATAAACGTTTAGAGGTAGAGCTAAGAATAGTTTGATCTGTATATTCCCAGGTGCAGATGGCGTCCGACGAGAAGCTGTCGCTGATGTCCCGCGCGGGCGAGGCGCTGGCCCGTGCGGCCGAGCTGGAGCGCCAGCTGCAGGACGCACGCGCCAGGCATGCGCAGCTCGCGCGAGACCGGGAGAGAGACGTATGGCATCACTCCATTAGTTAATCCCTACTAATATTATAAATGCAACTTTTNGCCGACTGAGGGTCAAGGACACCCCTCTTGGGTTAGGTCAGGCGCTAAGGTCAATTAAGATGTGCCAAAATAAACAAACAAGACCTTGCTGTGTTGTTTGGTGTATATTTGGAAATAACACATGACTGTAGTAATAAATTAGAGAAATAAAAAATCCCTATCGCATAAAGGAAGAAATTAAAAATATTTCATGTCAGGATACCACCAAGTTTAAAGCAAAATCAGGTAAAAAATGAATTACTCATTTTGAAAGCATAATTCAACGATATACGAAAGCTCTTGAAGAGCAAATTCAATTAAGCATGCCGTGCACGTGCTGCCTAAAACCACTCAAAAATTGCAGTTACACAATTAAACGAGCCTTCCGACACGAAGAAACTCGTTATGCCATAGATGGTAACCCATCCTCAGACCGACCACTCCAAGTGTTGCTTAACCTTTAATCGATGACCCGTGCAGCTATTTCTTAGCCACGAGCTTGAGGAAATAAAACTACACTACGTCATACAAATTTAAATAAAACTAATTATAGTTGACTCAGCATAATAACTTAACAACCTACTGAACAGACTTCAAATGAAAATCAACTTTAAGCTCTCAGTCTTAAGTCTTCAATTTGTTTAAACGAAGACCATAATAAAACCACGTCGAGTCCAAAGTTCGGTTAAAAAAATAATCAATAGGTGATCAAACACAACATTGTTGGCCTTCGTCGAAGAATCAATACTTCAATGTATACACGACATAAGACAACCTACCTGAATCTGTCAAATTTTACCAATCGAACATTAACCTTCCACTATTGTGATAAGGTTGAAAATCTGTTGAAGAAATTTAACAGAATGAGGTTGGTTGATGTGATGGCGTCTATTCTTGCAAAGCTTTTAAGTTATTGCTTAGTCATACATAGACATTTTAACCTTCCCGTACCACAGAGGTAAGCCTGGACCCTATTACTAACTGCGGAATTCCATATTCATCATTATTATTATCTCCAGTAAGCAAATCCAGAGATAGACAGAAAATTGAATTCCGCAGTATGACTACACTGTCCGGCACCAGGCTCTTGGCTAAGTAGCAGCCACTCGGGTTGATCAATAAGGTTAAGCAACGCTTCGCACGTGGATGGGTGAGCATCTTTAGGAGTTCCTCCGTGTTCCAGAAGGAACCTTAAATTGGTCTGTTATTTGAACATCTTTGGCAGTCTTTACGGGTAGTTAAAAGCCAGAAATTTTGAAAACCAGTCTTATCAAGGGTTTGCCCGGGTAATCGGGTTGACTAGGTCAGATAGGCAGTCGCTCCATGTGGCACACTGGTACACGGCTGCATCCTGTTAGACTGGAAGCCGACCCCAACATGGTTGGGAAAAAGATTAATCGGATTGTTTTTAAGCGTTGTCCCGCTAGTAATGCTATTATTTCTGAAGACGTAGCCCAAGTACGTAATACTAGAGTAGTTTATTATGTAGGGAATAGATATTACGGTCTAAACGAATAATACGTAATTCTTACTACAATTTCAAAAGTACTATCAAGTTGATTTACTGTATAAAAACGATACTGTGACCTCAAAATTAGTTCGCCGGTTTACCAATTTTCAATTCTACCAAATCTACCAATATTTATTTAAATACGTTTTCTAAAGTAAAAAGAAAAAAACACAAAAATCAACCACTAAAAACACAAACGTTTCGTTTCACGTCACTTTTCCGCGCACTTTTTCAATTAAGGAAAATTACGTTCCGATTCACTCCGACACGAGTGCCCGCCACGATACATAAATACGGACTAAATTATATAAAACAAATCTATTATCAGTACTAGATATAAAGGCTGGTACTGATTACGGAATCATTATTATTTACTATTATTAACACTGATAAATAATATGTAGGACAATCCAATATTTTTGTAAAATAGTTTTTTTTTTGTGATAATCGGACGAATATTGAAACGTCACAATTTTTAGGGTTCCGTACCCAAAAGGGTAAAACAGGACCCTATTACTAAGACATCGTTGTCTGTCTGTTTGTCTCCAAGCTGTATCTCACTAACCATAATAGCTAGAAAGCTGAAATTTTCACAAATGATGTATTTCCGTTATCGACTATAACAACAAATACTACAATTCACAATAAACGTGTGATACCGCAAATTATAACTTTGTTATTCATACATTTGTATGAAAACCAAAGTTATTTTTTGCTGTCCGAAAAATGTTTTTTTTTTGGCTAGTTGTAGGTACATATAATGGGATGGGAGCCTAAATGCGCGAGTCCAACTCTTGGCCTGTTTTTAAGCTCTGAATTTGGAATCCAACCCACACACTCATACTTGAGAGGTTGGTGCTTTACCCACTAGGCCACCACGACTTTTCCAAGTTCGCATGAACTTTCTAAGTATATCTTAGACACCAATGGCTGATTAAAAGTGAAGGAAAACATCTTGAGGAAACCTGGACTATAAAGTCTGAAATCACCAACCCGCATTGAGCAAGCGTGGTGATTAATGCTCAATCCTTCTCCGTGTGAGAAGAGGCCTGTGCCCAGCAGTGGGACGATAAAAAAAAATTATAAATGCGAAAGTAACTGTCTGTCTGTTACGCTTTCACGTCTAAACCAGTGAGCCGATTTTGATGAAATTTGGTACACAGATAGAATAGACCGGATACGGGAAATAGTTCCCTCGGGAAGCGGGCGAAGCCGCTGGCAGAAGCTAGTTGACTATATCGCGCCTTCACACTAGGATTTGTCCAGCCTGTCCGCGCAGACGTCACTTTGTCGGAGCGTTTCCTCGAGAGTCTATTGAACGCCGCGCAAACGCAGCACACACGTATCACAAAAACCCCAAACCAACTGAAAATGGGATTTCTTTTGCATCTTTTCATCTTCTTAGGTTGAGTTACACCATATTACTAGACGCACCTTAACTTATAAATACTGAGGGTGGGATACATCCAACCCTCAGTATTTGAGTGATTCATTGTTACTATTTATCTGTCCAAAATTTCACTTACAAATTGATTGAAAGCAATAACACGATAGATATTTTAAATACACTCAATTTTATTAACAAAGTTCTAAAATATATTAACTCACAAATCTTCCCAATCAGGAAGCCGAATGGAAGCAATTCCAAAGCGACCTCCTCATGACGGTCCGCGTAGCCAACGACTTCAAAACCGAAGCCCAACGCGAACTGGAACGATTGGTCTCAGAGAACAAAGTCGCCAGGGACAGGATACGACTCTTGGAAGACCAGATGCACTCCATCAAAGGTAAGTCCTAGTGTGACGGAGACTTGCGGGTTTTCTTGTGGATGCCTATCCAAATTACGAATTGGCCCTTGTATCATACACGCAGTTTGGTGATGACAAGAATAAAGTCATCGATGTAAACAAAGCAATTGGTTTTAGACAACAAACGGGTCTTACTCGCGATAAAATTATAAAGGTTTACGATACCTCTTTTCCACAGTCGGTGTAATTCGGCCGATATGAAATTTTATAATTTCATCGCGAGCAACACCCGTTTGCTATCTAAAATATGTGTACAAGTCGCGAAAGTTTAAAAACATTTAAAGCAATTGCTATTTGTATGAAACCGCAGCCAGTGTCGAGATCAGTAAAAATATTTGTTCTGTTTTTTCTTCGTGATTAATCTTTATATGTTACACTTTATTAAGACTTCGTGATTTTATTGTTTGTGATATGGGAGAGCACTCCACATTATTTTTAATTGTTTTGTTATTGCGGAAATGCTGCACCAAGTTTGAATTATAATGATTGGCAGATTTTTCTTATCGTGTGTCCGCTACAAAACGCGCAAGTGAGAGCTTTGCATGTGTATGACAGGTAGATTTGAAAGTAGTTTGGAGTTTAACATTGTGATAAATATCTTGATTTCGCTTTGTATCTTGCAAATGCTCAAATGAAACAAAATGTGGGTTTCTTTTACATTAGTGTGAGGAAATTGATATAAATAAGACTAATGAGTTATTTTTCAGGTTGTCAATACTATGATGTACAGCATTTAATTTCAAAAATTTTGATAATAGACGTAGCCTTCCTTCTCATTTTGCATGAAATGAAATAAATAAAACATCTTCAATACAAACGTTTAGTCTGTTTAATAATTTCAGCAGAATTAACATGCATTACCATGCGCTAATTCTGTGTAATATGCTTAACTACGTAGACATTCATTAACTAACAGAGATATCAACCATCGAATATATGTTAAACAATGTCCTAATCACAATTTGATGTACCAACACAGGTGTTGACAGGTCCGAATCTATGGATAGCGTATATTCCGATGAAAATATATTAGACTCCAAGGAATCTCTCTCTCAAACGAGTGATGATTTGAGTCCGTCTAAAGAAGTATTCAAGAGTATAAGAACTAGATACCTGTCTAGAGTGCATAGTTTTACTGATTTACCAACGAAAGAAGTCAGTTTGATAGACCAAGCATTCTTCAGGTCTAACAATTCCACAGAAGAAAAAAACGAAGTAAATGACTCGATTAAGGAAACATTTAAAATTGAAATCGAAAATGTCACCACAGACGAAACGAATGACGACGATAGCCCAAAAACATCTTCAAGTGATTATTCAAGTAAAGTGTTGGCTGAAACTGTCTTACCTCCTTTTAAATCTAAGGAGTTGACAAGGCAAGACGCAATCGATCTATGTCAAGATTTAGATGAAAGGCCAGCAGCAGTACTGAAATTGCCAGATAAACTAATCAATCCGAGTCCTAGATTTATTAAGTTCCTGAAATCAGATTCTGCTTTTGCTCCAATACCGAGGCAACGCACTATTTTCAGCACAAATCTGGTAGGAACGTATAATGGCAAACCAAAGGCTTACAGTATGGATAATCTTAATACTAACGAAGAGTATAAGGAGGCGTTAAATGAAGCCACAAGTGTGGATTTACTAACTATGAACACTCAGAGTGAAATATCTCTATTCACAGAAGGATCTGACAGTGTTTTTCTTTCACCCATTGAGAAAAATAAAAACAAAGTTAATGATTCATTCGAAGCTAATAATAATAATGTTAAACAAGATGTTCCTGTTGTCAAAGCCGAAGAATTACTACCCTTCCCATATCCTGAAGATATTAAGAAAGATCCAGTGGTTGATTTGATACAGCCCAAAAAAGAATTACTAAGAGATATTCCCATTGATGATAATGTTGAAAGACAACTGAAAATGGTAAATGAAGAACTTAAACTCACTTTTAAAGCTGCCATAGGTAGAATAATTGGTAATAACAGAATTAAGAAAAGAGCATCTATGTGTACAAAAGTTGTAAATGAAAATCAGAATACATCTGAACCGGATTCTAAAAATAATGTGCTAGATACTACTGCAAATAGCAGAAAGATTACTCCACCAAGTTTACCACAACTACCAGAAAGTGAGCTGAAAACTCAACCAGACATAAAAGTAACAGATGTAGATACCAAAGATAATAACAGTCCAGTACAGGAAAACAGCAATCCTTTTACAGAAACTGTAAAAGACATTGTTCCTCCTGAACCTAAATCAGAGGTTCCTATAGATGATAATGTAAGCTATCGTTTAACGATAAACACTACAGACTTAGGTGACGATACACCAAAGACAGTTCCAGTGCAAAATAGTTCCAGTGATAGTAGCCTTAATACTAAAAGAACTGGCAATACTTTTAGAACCTTCTTAGCTCCCATAAAACTGAGTAACGGCAATATTTCACAGACCTCTCCAATTATAATAAGCCCAGTACTAATACAGCCAGTCTTTTTCAAACCTCTTGTACCCCAAGAGACTCCCGTGGATCAAAAACAAGAAGCTATAAAAGGAACTGTATATTACAGTGATATTGATCAAGTTGCTGTTGATACTAAAGATAATAAAATTAAAGAAGAGAAAACTGGTGAAGAACATACCAAAAAGAAACCTCTTTATCAAAAGAATGTTAAAGCAAAACCATTACCTTTCCTATCGTGGAAAACCTTTGGGTCTAACGATAATTTGCCAGAAAGCGAGTCTGCTTCCTCTAATGCGAGTAAACCCAAACCTTCACCTATAGAAATATCAAAAAATATAAACACTTTTTCAAAATCACCTATACCACCTTTAGAACCACCTAAAGCAAAAGGTATTGCTCCAAAAGTTGCAACAAAACCATCAGCCGCAAGCCCTGGCGTTGGCAAGTTAACTAAGACTCCTCAATGGTTGCAAGACAACAAATATTATCAGCCCGTGGAAAGTGTACCTTTTGTTATAAACACATCTCAGTCCGTTAAACATAAACCAGTGGAAAGAAAAGAAGCTATACCTACCACAGCAAACGAATTACCAAAACCTTCGCCAAGAAGATATTCAGAAACACAGGAAAATGTCTATGAAGAAATAGGTCCAGCCATCTCCGAACCAACCAAAGATGAAAACATAGCGGATGATGAAAAGATTTCTAATATAAAACAATCGTCAACCGAAGAATTCGCTTCAGTTCCTAGAGAAGAGCTTTTAAAAGTGCCAAGAAGAATAAAGAAACCAAAAACTAATGACAGGTTAACAAAATCTAAATCGCTAGATTTTGCGGAGCCTACAGAGGCAGTGAAAGAAATGTCCAGCATTACCAAATCGATAATATCGTTATCGAAAGCGCCAAGTGCGAAAGATTTGCCAAAGAAACCTACAGGCACTATTGTAGATATAGTGCAAAGTTTAGAAAAGGCGCCTTCTACGGATGTCCGAACAGAAGGTTCACCGAGAAAATTTTCGCTGCAACACCCAACGTCTCCAAGTATAGATACCAATACAGGTTCCTTGCCAAGAGAAAAACCGTATTGGAGAACCTTGGAGCACAAACGGCTATCGCACCCGTTGAGATCGCTCAAAGACCCCCCTCCTCGAAGACCTCTACGTAAGTCAGAGCTTTTGTGACCGGAGATCTAAACGTTCGAGTGTGAATTCTATGTAAATAACTGTATCAATGTATGGAAACATGATAGTGTCGTGTGTTGTCTCATTCGGTGGCGGTCACGGTGGAGGTTTTGTGTTTCATTCTTAAGCTTCTGAACGCTGGATTTTACACACGTGTTGGGTAGAAGGTTTGAGATGGTGTCGGGTTGTGGAGCAAAGGTATATAGGACACAGTTTTCGGTAAGGTTAAAATCTCTCAACCCTTCTACCTAACACACGCTGTTGATGTTCAGTACTTTAAACAATGGTTGAAAGACCTGCGTTCAGTAGCTTCATTTGTTTTTGTGAGCGACGTTTTGTTCAACATGGAAATGATGGCCCATGGTCGTGCTTGGTATTACAATACGATTTTATGGTCAAAGGTTATACGAAAATAGCATGTTTTTTTATGTACGTCACGATATAAGCATGGTTTTTCTTTTTTGTTATGCACCTGGTTTAGGGTTTAAAATGGACGGATTTTCCTGTCGTCTACAGAATTAAAGCTCAGCTCCCCAAATCAATTATATCTTTTCAAACAAAGTTGTTGCTCTGAAAACTCACATCTTGTCATGAATTTGAAGAATTATTCAAGTCCTTGCCCTTCACCACTGGACGACAACAGTCAATGGACTGACCTAAATGATGATGTTGCAAGTCCTTTGTCCTCTATGCCTGTTAGTAATGACCGTGGTCTGATCTCCAGCCATACCGCCTCGGACAGAGGAGACTCCGCCCCCGCCTCCACTGCTGACCAGTGCGTCGCTACAGGACATCATGGCCACAGCAGCTTCACATAGGAGGACCAAAGGTAGTAGCCTCTTTTCTACTATTTAGAGCTTTTTATACTAGATATTGGAACGAATTCCCTTAGTCTGCTTCTGATAAGACAAATTCTTTATTAGAAATGCTCGTGGTTTGGTAAGCATAAGGCCGTATACAGAAAGAAAGCGGGTATCCGGCGCCGATGTACCAGCGCATATCGGTGATGGTTCATTCTGTAACTGTTGCATTTGCATCACGTTGCTTCAAACTGTTTGCTTTACGTAACTGTTACAGAATCAACCACGGAAGATATTATGACCTCTGATAGATTATCGGCTTTCTTTCTGTATGCTTATGGCAACCTTATGATGGCATTCCTTCCCTGATCTTCAATCTCATAATTACTACCGTGAATTCACTAAACCTCAATAATACTTTAAACTTGTTCTTTCTAAATCCCATGGTTATTTTAGAAATGCTCGTGAAAGAGTATAAATGCCACTTCCAACTTTTATACACAAGTCGTTGTATAGTGGAACTTTAGATATCAATATTATATTTTCAGGTGTAAGTCGTCAAGACTCGCGTCTTTCAGTGAAGTCCCTTATCGAGAGTATAGAGAACGCGGCGAAGGCAGCTAAGCAGCAGTCGCCTGCCATCACGCCAGTGGGAGAATGGCCACAGGTAAGGAATTACATATTTCGTCTTTTTATATAGATAACTAGCTATGCTAGTGGCTTTACTCGAGTAACGTGGGAACTACTTCGCACATTGAATGAAAAGTAGCCCAAAGCCTTCCTCGATAAACTGTCTATCTAACGCGGATTTTTTTTCAAATAGGTTCAGTAGTTATTGAGATTAGCGAGTTCAAACAACCTTTCTTCTAGTGAAATCTCTAGCTGAAACGGGACTAAACTTGATTTCTGGTCCAGATAATCTTGAACTTTAGTATAGAAAATCTTATGTTGATTGTTGAGTATCAATATCTACTTCAATAGTTCAATCCAAAGTTCTTATTCAAAATCTCCAAAGCAATTACTATACAGGTTGATTTTTATTTCAACATTCCTTGCACCCAGAATTACAAAGTAAAAAAAATTACATCCCCAAATTAGGTACTTGACTTTGTTTTTTCTTTTCAGCAAACGACAGTAGGCGTAACAACAACATCGACGTCTATAAAGAACGGCATTGCCGATTCTACAACGGCAACCAACGGCATGGGCGGCACTGCCTTTTCCACCAAGCCGCCGGCAGCTAGAGGCGCGAGACCTTCGCCCATTGCTAATGGTAAGTGTATACAGCTTAGTAATTTTAATATAAACTTAGTAACTAGATGTATAGAGATCCCTTTGGCTTCTAATTCTGAATATTTGTATGTGTTAGATATTTTTTTTTTTTCTCGGATATTGTTTTTACTGAAATATTCGGATGTATTCTGAATTAAAAGCTCCGTAACAATTTTTAATATTATAAAATTAAACTAAAAACTATTTTAATGGAATATTAAGATTTAATTTGAATGGGGTTTGCACGGAAAAACCTAATTTATTATAAAGTACATAGAGTATGTAATTGCATAGCTAAATAAGTAATGCAGAACTAGTTACGTATGTTTAATTCGACAGCATGATTTGATCATATTATTTATTATTTTAATGCCTTATAATGATGAGGAAAACCCCAAATATAAACGAAACTTAAGAAACCCCTAAAACAAATATAAATTAACCCCATCCCCCGGCTACGTATAATCGCATGAAAGTCGCTTATATCTTTTCCAGCATGGCAGCATGAGCGCGGCGCATAGCCCGACCCTAGCCTATTAACGTTATGTGTTGTGTGCGACTTACTAATTTATTTATTATATAACTCCTAGCTATTACATGCATGCATGCTACTAGACTTTTATTTAAACACCCTGTATATCAAATGAGAAAAATATCTAATAATATTTTTTTCAAAATATTTGGTATGATTATAATTTTTTGGTAGTTTTTTCCTCTGTCTAATACAATATTAGTCTATTTTAGTAATTTAAAAAAAAAGACAATATTTCTCAAGTATTTTTTTCTATTATGGTGGGACCTAATTATTCTTTCTTCACTTCATTTCCCATTTTGTACTAGACAAAGGAATTAAACAATATCTTTAAAAAAATATTAAAATATATCAAAAATTCCCTCCAAAACAAAATGGATTCTACGCTACTTTCCCTCCAATTTTCCCCCTATTCTAACAGAGTTGGTTGTTGGGGACTTCACTCATTGGGGACGGTACTTGCATTGTTTGTGTCTAAGGAATATTCACACTGGCTGACTGTGTGCATATTTCGCTCATGTTCTATCATCGACGGTTTTGTGATACTGAAGAAAAAACTGACACCATATTTAATGGCACCTGAAAAGCGGTTACAAGTTGCTATAGAAAAATAAGTACTACCAGTACTACTTAAAAACTGCCCGCTATCTCTCTATAGTTTAAGAAATACTTGTGAACTTTTATATTAAGTATCTACATCTTTGCTATCTTTGATATAGGTAAGGGTAATTTTAACTATTTAATCAAAACTTCGGGTCTTTGCAGTTAAGAGTAGTGACTTCACTCAAGGTTGGGACCACTGAAATGTCATAACAAACTTGAATAGTGCTCCTTAACCAGAAATTAACCTGAATACACAATTGTAGTTTGAGAACTGGGGGTATACAAAGATATAATCCCAATTTTGGTTTCTTACACCATTCAAAGCCTGTAGCTATGCTAATGGGGTTTCCAAAGACTACAAGCTTATACACATAACAAAAGTAGCTGAAGTTCCAATTAATAACGAGGGTATTCGAAGACATAATCTTAAAATATAGTCAGAGCCGGTCCTGGCGCCCACAAAATAAGAAGACGGATATGGGGAAAATTTTAACCCGTGTCCCGCTTATCGCTAGCCTCTCGACCAATCTTCGATCGGCCCGTTCTGGCGCCCTAGCTGTTTCATCTTGGCGCCCCAATTGGGACCGGCCCTGATCATAGTCTTTACTTACAAAAAAAAGACCTTATCCGCTTATACTTACTAGTAGAAGTTAGGAACCGGCCCTGATCATAGTACTTACTTAAGAGTACCAAAAAAGACCATAGCTGCTTTACTAGTAGAAGTTAGGTAAAGTATCACAAAGCCGTCGTTCCGCTTGCTGACGTTGTGCCTAACGGGGACGTAGAGGCGGCGCAGGCCAACATGCCGGACGAGCAGCGCGCGCTGCACAGCCTGCAGCAGAAGGCCATCGAGAGCTTCGTCAGGAGGAACAGCTATGGAGATATCTGTGAGTGTTTTATATGGATCTATATCTAAGATCACTTGGTTATTCAGTTTGGGATAGGTATTTTTGTTTGGTTAGAAATTGTTTGGTTTGTGTGGATTATGTAGTACTGTTAGAACATTTTTGTATTTTTCATTTTCAAATATTTAAAAGGTTGGTTTAGTTTTTTTTTATTTATTAAATGATTGAACAAAATATAGTGACGTAGACTTACATTATTATGGGAGAATATTGCTTATTGACAGTAGCAAGTATTGTTATTGGTATCCCAATTTACAGGGTTGTTCAATTAATCATGTGATAAAACAGTAGTCTATGTGTGTAGTTTAAATGAATAGAGCATTTCGTTACTTTTGTCAAAAAATATTCATATTTCACCCTTATAAACGTTTTTATATTCATGACTCAAGATTATAATTTCGTAACTATTATATTTTTCTTTAACCAAAACATTGAACAGGTTGACAGTAAGTATAAAGCTTAGCTTCTATGTGTGCATGATAAATGTTCGCAAAAACAAACATCAAACACAATGTTCGTTAACATTCACTGATTAATTCCATTCGTAAATAAATTTAACCAAAAAAGAAACTATATAACTTAGTCCTTTTCATATATAAAATATTTATTATTTTAATATAATAATCTACAGGTGAAAGAAAGGATCCCTTGAATGCATTACAAGTGAAGAATGGTGGGTCGAAACGCAATGCGCTGCTCAAATGGTGCCAGCAGAAGACTTTGGGATACAACAACATTGATATTACTAATTTTAGGTAAGTCATACTTGTCACATATCATGAAAATATTTCAATTTAGAATAATAATCAAAATTTCTGAAAATATTTTCATTGTAATATGAAGTACAGGCGTAAGGAATTCATCGTGTATTTGTACTTCGCCATAGTAAGTAAGATTTCAGATATTTTCATGGTATCTCTAACTCAGAAAATTGTTATTTTATGCTTAAGTTCGGCGACTTATTACTCTTTTTCTTATTATAAATAGTGCGCCAGATAGTAGGTGGGCCCCAAGTTTAATATGACTAGAATAAAAGTTATAAAAAATCTATTGCGCTCACAACTAGTGTTAAAATATGTGACAGGAAATGAGATGATTTACTCATCTCATTTCCTGTTATAAATGTCTGTTAATAACATCCGTAGTTCATCATGGAACGACGGCATGGCGATATGTGCTCTCCTGCACTCGTACCTGGGCGACAGTCGCATCGCCTACTCCACGCTGTCGCCGCACGACAAGCGCACCAACTTCTCTGTCGCTTTCGCAGCTGCTGAGTCTGTCGGTATACCTACTACACTGGTGAGGATTTTATACTGTTGAATATGCTGACAACATGGCTAACTAAAAGTTAAAGGAAATATCTGTTTAAGATCTTTAAAGAAATTGACAATAGTATCCACTGAATTTCTTCGTCTGCATGGAATCCTTTTTATTGGAACCGTGCATTTAGTCTGACTTTTCATAACAGCCTGCAAAGGCCTATTTGAATTAAAAACTTGACTTTCATGAGTAAGAAGCTGTTGAAAGTCTCTGTAAGAGAAAGTTGCTATTTTGCAATAAAAATTTTGATGTTGCTAGCTTTATTTCGACTTCATTTCAATATCATAATAACAGTGTTTGGCATATCTAACGAGGAAATATGATAAGATTTTATTAATAAAATATCAATCTTTATGCGGTTTCGTTCATTCCTCGTTTTCGTTTTCCAGAACATTCAAGACATGATCCAGCAGGAGCGTCCCGACTGGCAGCAAGTGATGGCGTACGTCACCAGCATTTACAAGCACTTCGAAACGTAAACCAATATGAACTTTAATACCAGGTGATAGAGAACATATTACATTATATATTGTCTTAGCTTACACTATGAATTTTAGAAATATACGATAGATGGCTCATAGTAGGCGTGTAGATAGTCACATTAATGGAAGAAAAGTTTTTGCGATTTTAATACTAATGAAGCCTTCGTTAAATGTCTACTATTCAATGAAAGATTAGTCGAAAATATCATCGCTTTTTAGCAAGAATTTTAATCTTATATTCATCTGAAAACTTCTTAAAATGAATATAAACAGCCTTGTTGTAGCCTTCTCAATATTAATCAAACATATGTGATAGTGAACTTTATTGGAGAAATAAGAATTTTGAACAATAAAAAAAATCGAATAAGCTAACCAATATTTCTCAAAAGCTAGATATGTAGCCAAATATAAAGGCTAGTTAATGTAGCTTCTTAATATTATTCCATCGAAAATTTGGTTGTAATACATTCCTAAAATATTGTCTCATATTTTTGAACTGATAAAACTTTTGTCTGGGAATAAAGACGTCGTTTTAGGCCTTATGAAAGGATTATGTGTATTAAGGAAGAGATTTAGCCTAAATGTGGTAGTGAAGTATGATTTCGAACCTTAAAGAAATAGCTATAGAGGTGCTTGTGCCTCGTGGTCTTCATTTGGTCTTGTTATAAACTTCGGCGCCTGTGATGGGCGCCAGAAAGGGAACCAAAGTTTTCAAAGAATTTGAGGGGTGTAAATTTTGAGGTATTCAGTTCAGTTTACAATATGTGTATGACCTCTAAAATAAGGTTCAAAATCGTATATCTATTCCAAGCTAAGTAAGAGTGTGTGATAAAAAAATAAAATGCCTTGTTTCGGCCTTAGGTTGTATAGAGCCGTCTTTTCACGATAAAGACTGATACATTAGGTTGATAGGAGGGTACCATCTTAGTAAGGGATACGACCATTAATAAGTTTTAATTTTAAATTAATTAAAATAATATTCGCCTTTTTGCTCGTGATGTTAAAATAAAACTTCTACGGTCTTTTCTAAGCTAATGTGCTGCTGATTAGGTGAAACGATAATGTATGCTGTAACAATCATGATAAATAACTCTTGATATGAATGTGTAGCCAATAGTCATGTTTCAGATAAACGATAGGTCACAAGCATTATAGATCTTCATAACCACGTAATTTATTCCATAAATGTAAGGCAAAACATATTTTTGCCCATATACAAAGATAAATATATTCTGAATATTTATAGTCTTAGCGTCAATATCTTATTAATCTGGGGCCCTAAATAAATCAATTTTCAGCGCCCTTAACAAGTTTCCATATAGTCCAAATAGGTATAGTCTAGCGCCTTTCCTATTCTGGCGCCCTAATCTATTGCTTATCGTGACATGTGCAAATATAACTTAACACTTAGTTCCGTTGCACCATGAATAATCCCCTCCCAATTTTGCCTTTAACGTAGTTTACATATAACTTCGAAATAATATGGCCTTTGAATATTATGTAATGTATACGTGAATGTCTATTTATACATGTTAGTGTCCGCTAGGCTTTCGAATATCCGTTAAGTCGGCCTTACACTCTGTAAGTTTTACTTACTTACGTAATTAACTTACAAATGTAAATCCCCATCGTAAGTCGCTTACAGTAAGTTCTTAGAACTTCTTGCAACTTACGTAAGTTGCTAAGTTACTTACAAATGTAAAGTCGGGGTTATACGAGTAAAATTTGACTTTAGGTAAGTACAGACACCAGCACATCAACCTACGNTAAGAGAAAGTTGCTATTTTGCAATAAAAATTTTGATGTTGCTAGCTTTATTTCGACTTCATTTCAATATCATAATAACAGTGTTTGGCATATCTAACGAGGAAATATGATAAGATTTTATTAATAAAATATCAATCTTTATGCGGTTTCGTTCATTCCTCGTTTTCGTTTTCCAGAACATTCAAGACATGATCCAGCAGGAGCGTCCCGACTGGCAGCAAGTGATGGCGTACGTCACCAGCATTTACAAGCACTTCGAAACGTAAACCAATATGAACTTTAATACCAGGTGATAGAGAACATATTACATTATATATTGTCTTAGCTTACACTATGAATTTTAGAAATATACGATAGATGGCTCATAGTAGGCGTGTAGATAGTCACATTAATGGAAGAAAAGTTTTTGCGATTTTAATACTAATGAAGCCTTCGTTAAATGTCTACTATTCAATGAAAGATTAGTCGAAAATATCATCGCTTTTTAGCAAGAATTTTAATCTTATATTCATCTGAAAACTTCTTAAAATGAATATAAACAGCCTTGTTGTAGCCTTCTCAATATTAATCAAACATATGTGATAGTGAACTTTATTGGAGAAATAAGAATTTTGAACAATAAAAAAAATCGAATAAGCTAACCAATATTTCTCAAAAGCTAGATATGTAGCCAAATATAAAGGCTAGTTAATGTAGCTTCTTAATATTATTCCATCGAAAATTTGGTTGTAATACATTCCTAAAATATTGTCTCATATTTTTGAACTGATAAAACTTTTGTCTGGGAATAAAGACGTCGTTTTAGGCCTTATGAAAGGATTATGTGTATTAAGGAAGAGATTTAGCCTAAATGTGGTAGTGAAGTATGATTTCGAACCTTAAAGAAATAGCTATAGAGGTGCTTGTGCCTCGTGGTCTTCATTTGGTCTTGTTATAAACTTCGGCGCCTGTGATGGGCGCCAGAAAGGGAACCAAAGTTTTCAAAGAATTTGAGGGGTGTAAATTTTGAGGTATTCAGTTCAGTTTACAATATGTGTATGACCTCTAAAATAAGGTTCAAAATCGTATATCTATTCCAAGCTAAGTAAGAGTGTGTGATAAAAAAATAAAATGCCTTGTTTCGGCCTTAGGTTGTATAGAGCCGTCTTTTCACGATAAAGACTGATACATTAGGTTGATAGGAGGGTACCATCTTAGTAAGGGATACGACCATTAATAAGTTTTAATTTTAAATTAATTAAAATAATATTCGCCTTTTTGCTCGTGATGTTAAAATAAAACTTCTACGGTCTTTTCTAAGCTAATGTGCTGCTGATTAGGTGAAACGATAATGTATGCTGTAACAATCATGATAAATAACTCTTGATATGAATGTGTAGCCAATAGTCATGTTTCAGATAAACGATAGGTCACAAGCATTATAGATCTTCATAACCACGTAATTTATTCCATAAATGTAAGGCAAAACATATTTTTGCCCATATACAAAGATAAATATATTCTGAATATTTATAGTCTTAGCGTCAATATCTTATTAATCTGGGGCCCTAAATAAATCAATTTTCAGCGCCCTTAACAAGTTTCCATATAGTCCAAATAGGTATAGTCTAGCGCCTTTCCTATTCTGGCGCCCTAATCTATTGCTTATCGTGACATGTGCAAATATAACTTAACACTTAGTTCCGTTGCACCATGAATAATCCCCTCCCAATTTTGCCTTTAACGTAGTTTACATATAACTTCGAAATAATATGGCCTTTGAATATTATGTAATGTATACGTGAATGTCTATTTATACATGTTAGTGTCCGCTAGGCTTTCGAATATCCGTTAAGTCGGCCTTACACTCTGTAAGTTTTACTTACTTACGTAATTAACTTACAAATGTAAATCCCCATCGTAAGTCGCTTACAGTAAGTTCTTAGAACTTCTTGCAACTTACGTAAGTTGCTAAGTTACTTACAAATGTAAAGTCGGGGTTATACGAGTAAAATTTGACTTTAGGTAAGTACAGACACCAGCACATCAACCTACGACAATCTGTCAAATGTCTTCAATAGATTTTCAACCTTATCACAATAGTGGAAGGTTAATGTTCGATTGGAATAATTTGACAGATTCGAGTAAGTTGACCTACTGTCGTCTGTACCTATAGAGCGAAAGTGCATTTATGGAATTGAAATATTATCTATGTTATGGCTTACAATCCATACGGGACTAATGTTGCCTATGCAATTTAATTTCTTCGAAATTAATAACAATATAATATGTTATTAGCATATTTTATTATTTTGAGAACAATTTCGGGTATACCAATTTTAATACTTAGATAAAAAGCAATCTGTTCGTGTCACTGTTTGTGAAACTGGCCGTAAGAATTTATTCAATTATTCCGTATGGAAGCTGTGTCAATGTCTAATAATAACATTATTTATACCTAATACATACTCGAACAATTTTTGTAACCTAAATGCGTAACGTCAAAAGCGTAAGGTAAGTAAGCGCGGGATTTTTTGTATCATTCTCAACCAATAGAATTTGAGCATCGTACGCGAACTTCGTTGCTATTGGCTGATTTATTAATTCCCGCATTTCTATTGGTTTGTGATTTTATTATCTGGATTATATTCACACCTAGTCCGCAAACATTGAGTAAAAAATACTCTTTAAAGTTACTTAATTGGAATTCTAGAAAAATCCACCAATTTTATTAATTTGAAAAAATTTAGATCTTTTTTTTAATAGTAAATTATTTTAGCATTTTGATTTTGTGAGCGTTTCTTTGGCTGAATGTTTTGTGTATAATCAGTGTTTGTATTTTAAAATGTGATTTTTGTACTGACATCTTGTAAATTGTGAATCAAACACACATTGTGTGAAACTTTGTTATTGTCGTTGAAGTAAATATTTATTGGAGGCTGTTAGCAGTGTGTGTTTGATCAACGACATTTTTCGGTTGATACTGTCCCATTTTTCGTGGCACAAAGTGTAAATTGCAGAAAAAAGGTAACAGCTTATTAGTCTCAAATATATTGTGAAAAAAATGGTTTTCTATTATTTTTCCATTTTCAACAAAATTGTTAAATAAAATAGTTTTTATATATAGTTTACACTTTGTGTCAATTAATTTGGGCGTACTTTAGATATAATTTACGTAACAGCGCTGTGTTACAATTCTGACTCGGTTGTTGATGCTTAGTAGTTTAATTATCTATTACATATTTTGAGATAATTGTATTTTTGTAAATATAGCTTTTAAATAAAGTTCCTGATTTATTATAGACTTTTAGTTTCCTTTTTGCCTGCATCGGGGAATTTGTTCACATAAACTCGATCTAGCTACACAATAAAGCACCACAGGAGCAATTTAATTGCCAAGTTAACCAACCACTAATTGTTAAGCCACACCTTTGAAATAGTTATCTTTTATCAATATATTTTGTTGTAGTAATTTGTTTACAACTGAAATTATTATAATCTTACTTCAAGATAGTAAGAAAAAATATGATTTGACCTGTAGCAGATAACTCGCCACGAAAAACAACCATAAAAATAATTATGAACAGGAAATAAAAATTATAAAGTTTATTATTTACAATATCATACAACTTTATCAAATAAATTGGCCAACTTATATGAATGTTAAAACAATATACAATGATATCTTTGGTGTCACTAGCAAAATATCCGAGTCTTACCGCCAATTTTACTTGTCTCAGATAATGTTCCAGGCAGCTATCTAGATGACAGATACTGCAATAGAAAGGTAAGTAAAAATTTAAAACATTGCTATGGCATTATCTGTCAGGTAACTATCTAGAAGTTTATCTGCAACCTGTGAGACTGGCGTTTAGTAAAATATCTTACTTGAATCGTAGTTTATGAATTTTTAACAATCAACATGCTGAAAAATATAGAAATAAAATAACATAAAACCTTAACTTTACAACAGTTACGGTGAGTTACACCATTTAAGCATAACGATAACCGAATCATTTTCAGTTGTCAAATTACCGATTTGGCCGACCGAGTGGCCATTTCGCGGCTGGTTATGGTTTGGTTATAACTATAGTTAAATGGTGCAACTCACCATTAGTATTCTATAACTAAGTATAATAGGTACTTATTTATGTATAGTGCCATAGAAATATTTTTAATTTTGATAACTTTTGTATGGCATCATCATCCAGATCTGTTACTTTATCTGCAAACTATGAAACTGGCTGTTACTCTCCTGACAGTGAAACAGCCACTTAAATAATAAAATAACGATGTTCCATTAAATACATTTGTACTGCAGGGTGCTCCTACCCTGGGTTACCACTCCAGCACTCCAGGGATGTACTTGTCAATCAGCTGCTCGTAGTACGGCCATAGGGCTTCAATGTCGGGGATGCCAGCGCTCTTTGTGTATAAGTCGTATTGGCTGTGGGAAGAGATTACAGATATAGTGTATGTTGTAGAATAGACAGCTGAAGCATTAATAGAACGGTTATTTGAGATGGGATTTCATCAGATAACTGTTATGTTGTATAGTTGTTAGCGCAGTGAACGTGAGGATCAGACTTCTACTGACTAAATCCCTCCATTGTTTCTTCTGGAGTCTTTCGTGTACCAAAGCCATGGTAACTCTTTCGAACTATCTCGCAACCTTTAGGGTTGTTGGAAGGAGTTGCTTTTCAAAGGGTGGCTGATGGGATATTTATGTGATTTTCATGAGTTTCTAAGACAAGGGTTACACGATCAGTCTGGCGTCATTCTGGCATCAGTCTCAGACTGACGAAAGACTGACGGACAAAAAATACGGTACATTTTGGACCATCAGTCCGTCAATCAACCGGATACACGATCATTCTCCCATCATTCTGGACCAGACTGATGGAATTGACTGACGCCAGACTGATCGTGTAACCCCTGTCTAACAGATAAACAATCCTCTGTGTGAAAGTGGGAGACAGAATCTGTTAAAATAATAAAATATCCAGAAAACTGCCATCTTAACCCTCGTCCGAGCGTTCAAACATGTTCATAATAAAAAAACTTGAAATATTGTAATAACTTACTTGAAGTTGAGCACGTGTTTCATGATCTCGTCGTCTCCTTCCTTCATGAGGTGCTTGTAGTCACCGCCCGCGTGCCACGGGTACAGGGAGTGGTATCTATGAAAAGAAAAAAGAAATCTATATTCTCCAATAAAATCCATGGTGAAAGTATTAAGGAGACTCTTTGGCGATGCTCGTTACGACTTGGCGCAAAACAGAACTTGACACGCCAGGTTGTGCATATAGAAAACTAGCTTCTAGCACAACCTGGCCTGTCGTATTTCTAGCGGTTTCACGTCCTGGGTTACATTCGTCCCAAACCTGGATAAAATTTTGCCTATGTCACCCTGGTTCTGTTTAGCATCCCAATAGTGACAGTATTTTTCAAATAGACAAGCATTTCCTTCCTCTTTATATAATTAGTCTGGATAATAAAGATATATTACTCAGATACCCAGCAAAAAATCCTCTTAACCCAACTAAATGCCGAACAATTTTATTTCCTAAACACAAAAGTCTACACACCTGATCATGAAGAGCCCTTCCTTGGGGAACTTGGACTTATTGTGTACGAGGACCCGGTACAGGTACTCGTCGTGTCCCCAGGATATCATCAGGTTCTCCAGGCCGCAGTTAGGCTGGTACATGCCGCATTCCGTGCTGCGAGTAATACAGATTTTGAAATGGAAACTTGATTCAGAACCTTACAAATTATTTTGGCTAGTGGTTTATTTGTCTTCATTTAGTTTTTGATGAGTAATCTGAAGGACAATAATTTAAACAATATCATATGTTGGCTATGATTGATAAACAAAAAACGAGTGGATGTCCAGCACTGCCTTTGTCAGGCAGAATACCTGATGCTGGTATTCTGCTGGATCCCTGCCATGATATACGGGCTATACCTGCATGATATAAGTAGCTACGTTTTACAGATTTTTTCATATAAGGTTAGTAAATCCTGAGATAAGCGCTTTCAAATAAACTCTTCAGCTTTTTGTCATTAGTCTTCAACTTACTTGTACTTAGGGTTGTAAGTGTCAGGGTTGTCCTTGAAGCTGTCATCTCCGTACACAATGGACTTGCCCCACTTGCAGCCGACGGGGAAGGTGTCTCCCACCACGCACCATTGAGGCTCGCCGTAGAACGCCATAACCTGGGTAATAACAATAAATCTTTAGATATTCTCTTGATACAGCTATAGATGTAAAGAATCCTAGAACCCTTGAAAACTAACTTAATAAGTGATGGCTGAATTGTGTGAAACACAACGCGAATGGAAAACGAACACTAGCTGCGCTGACTTCAAATAAAGAAGTATTAGATTTGAAAGTTATTCAAAGTAGTCCAGCTATACATAATGAAGTTATTCAAGGTATTTATTTCCTTCGATCCTTATGATTACGATTCCTTATGATCATAAAAACATTGCATGAAAACTATGTATATTTCCGTTTAATTTTACTAAATAATCGAAGTACCTCAAATAAGCCTTACCTTTCCGAGGTCATGAATGAGTCCAATGAGATGGAACCAGTCCTGATCGGGATGGTCCTTGCGGATCCTCTCGGCAGTCTGGAATGCGTGCACGATGTTGGGCAGGTCGGTGTCAGGGTCTGACTCGTCAACCAGCTCGTTGAGCTTGATCAGGGCGTCCTTGATCGTGCTCTTGAAATGGTTGAATTTCAGCCAGTTGTCCATGCGCCCTGGGAGGGAAGACAATTATATAAATGGTGCATTTGAAAATGCTACTGTTAAAATTTGTTTAACGACGTTTTTTCTATATTCCCTGGATGTGAACATGCTAATATATGAGTAATCTAAAATCGATGTGGTATTTTCTGAATTGCCCAAATTAATGTGCACAATTTCATGACTTTCTTCAACACTAAAAGAAATGATGAAAAACAATTAAATAAGTGGCTTACCTTTAACAAAATCCACGGTCATCTTGGTATGCATTTCATAGTAAGTCCTGCGCACACGTGCTTTGATGGGATCTGTTTCATCGATGTCATAATTACGGAATGCGTCCACTGGTTTGCCATCATACTTCTTCTCAGGTCGGAGAAGGAGTGAAGGGTCGATCATAGAGACCGGGGAATCCTGGAAAGTCGCAAATTTCATTGTAGGAGGAGGGGAAACCATCAAAGTTTCTGGTTCGTGAACTGAACGCGCTTGGTGGTTTCGGAATGGCAATGTTAAGCTGTTGGGTCGCTCACGATTCTATAATGACCCGCTTCCCTTGTCGTTTCAGTGTTAGTGACATAAGCTGTTTGTACATGGGATGCTTATGTGTTATTTTTACGTGGTATTTTTGTTATTTTTTGTGGTTTCAAATTCTTGAATCTAATTCAAATAATCCTGCTAAGATTTTGTTATAACGCCAAAATATTACGTAAGAATTTGGCGTAATTTGCCAATATTTTAAAGGTGTAAGTCCATGGTTTTTGACATTATTTAAAAATATTCTTTACGTGTTACTTACAGTAAAATATTAACTCGCCGTAGAAAATTTGTTGCTTTTTCATTTTAACTTTATCCTAGAAAATTTTCATCCCTTTTTCTTAAATTTGCGTGAATGTAAATAAAATAAAATCAACTTACTGGTTTAGGCTTCATGTCTAGGCGTTACAGAGGTGCTCCGAGCAGTACTCCCATCACAGTTTGTGCACAACTTAAATGATAATTGATAGCACGCAGGTCAAAAGTTAAGTCAGGCTATCAGCCGATAGCGTAGTGCGATAAAAAAACCGCGAAAATATTACTTACCAATGACGCGCCGTTATAATTAATTGCTATTGATATAAATGTTTTTAAAGTTTTGGGAAAAAATGGGTTCCGCAGTTTATTAGTGGGTTGGATTCCCAAAAGACAAAATTAAAGAATACGACTTGTCCTAGCACTCGCCAAATAAATTTTGCATCCAGCTCATTCTCCTGCCTGTAAAAATAGGTTCCTATTTAGATACGTAGATTCTTTAATATTTGCAGCACTGAAGTACCTACTTAATACAATGGATATTTGTGGTATGTTTTAGTTGCTGTCCATAGTTTGGAGAAATAGGGGCTCAAATTAACTGGAACAACAGCATTTGCAAAAATTCTACAACCGGCGATAACAAAACTGCAAATTAGACAGTTGCCAAAATAGGGGATCAAAAAATCTCCTATTTTTGTAGACAGTCACAAAACGTAGTTGATTCAGGACAAGTCCTTAGTTCAGATATAGATTCTCTTGTGCTTTATTGTGCCATACACGTGTCGACAACATAAGATATATTTACAGCATTCGGTATACATTGCTTACTTGTTTACCATATCATTGGTGAGTAGACGAAGAAAGTCAGCAATGGACTTTGCAACAACAAAAAATATTGTTAATAGATTGTTGAACGAAACAGGCATTGTTGTCTTATTAACGTTTTATTTGTTGATTGTGCTGACAAAGAGGTATTTTGTCTTCGTTTAGTTTAAAACGCAGTTATTTTTGGGTCAAGGACGCTGTTTTAAGTCTCCTGCGTATTTTGTGCGTTCGTCCTCCCTCCTTGATGAGTAAATAATTACCGATGAACCGATAGGTATCTTGTATAATAGACACTACCGTACATTCTCTCCATTCAAACGTCTGATTTCCTCTTTCATTTGCTAATTATTATCTTGACTGCCTCGTTGCTCTAGTTGTCGCATAGGCGGCTGCTGATCACGAGGTCTCGGGTTCGATTCCCGGGACGGGCCGAAATCGCTTTGTGGGTTTTAGAAACTTACATAAAACAGCCCGGAGTTGGAAGTTGGTGATTGATACACCCGTGCATCGGAGAGCACGTTAATGTCGGTCCTGCGCCTGATCTCTCACCGGTCGTGTCGGATTGCCGTCCCATCGGGTTATGAGAGTGAGGGAATAGGGAGTGCACCTGTGTCTGCGCAAATGCTTGTGCACTATAATATGTCCTGCGCAGCTGGCTGATCTCCTTATATGAGAACAGCCGCCGTGGCCGATAATCGGCTAGGACGCCATTATTATTATCTTGGTTATCGAAATCAACACCAAAAGTATCCTTAAGCTACCATAATCCCTATTAATCAGAGATTAATTGTGTGATGGGACGTTCAAAAATGATGGAGTCAAGTACCTACTTTCCTTTTTTAAGTTGGTTGTAGGCGTCCTAAGTCTACGAACCAGAGGGCATTAGAAAACGTTTTATGATTCAAAAGAACCATCTCTTGATCTTGTCTGACTTCCAATTGAATGAAGGTTAATAGCACACCTCTTGACTGCAATATAGAAGAATAAGGAAGTTCACCATTAAATACAAGAATAGAAGTCTAGGATTACCTACATTGCAATGGTCAGATATATTGCGTTGTATTTTCTATTTTTAGCATCTCCCAGCAAATGCTTTTATAAATACCTAGCTGTTCCACGTCGCTCCCGAGGTCTGCAGAGAGCTACCTGACCTGAGACCTCTACGAGATTTAGCAGCAGGGTAATTACCGTGGGGGAGAGGGGCCTGACATCCCCTCTGCTCGAGCAAACATATGTAGGTGTTGGTCCTCCGCTTGTGGTAGATTACCATCAAATGGGACTATAAGAGTGGAGGAATAGTGAAATGAGTTTTCAACTACAATATGCATAGTTTTATCTCCTGCGCAGATAACTGATCTCCTTTGAGAACAGTCGCGGTACCGAAAATCCAGACAACTTTATTTCGATTTTTCTGCGGTACTTGCGGAACCCAAAAAAATACCTAAATATTATTTGTAATGGGACTAGATAAAGTTTCGTGGCGTCATGTTTTTTATGAGGACTGTTATGGAATCTTCTGTGTAAAAACACATTGAAGTGGCCTTCAAAATCCAAGATACAGAGGCCCAAGTTCACCAATAACATACTCGTAGTTAAACGTCCGTTTTTCTTAAAAAAGTTAAACTGTCTACTTTGAAAAATAAGCGTGAAAATTCATAGTGAACAGTTTTGGGTCACTTGGACCCAAAACTGACAATACAAACTTCAGTTTGTTGGACACAATGGATAAATTTTAATACAATCCACCTTACTACGCATTTCTAACTGCGCTTCCAGGTGTTAGGTTCTTCTATGATCCAATCAATAAAAAAAAACAACAATTATCGAGCATGTTATTTATTTTAATAAATAATTTAATATAAACAATTCTATCAATAATATGTGCACATCTTTATGACATCCATTTTCAACGCTTCTGTTGTAATCGGTGTTTATACTTTACAAAAATATTATGGTAATACTTACATAACATGGTAGGTACTCAAATATTTTAACTGTACAGACGACAGCACATCAAGTTACCACAATCTGTCAAATTTCTGCACTCGATTTTCAACCTTATCACAATGGAGGTAGGTTAACGTTTGATTGGTAAAATTTGACAGATTCGTATACGTTGACCTGCTGTTGTCTGTACATATTATTAACTCTTTTACTGATCTTTTCTAACTAGCCATTCAGGTATTAATGAGCAATTGAGTGAGCAAACTTTACCCACATTAAAATAGATGTCATAATAATTCTGAGGGTCGGAAGGTAGATGATCACCACTCGCAGACTCCGGGGATGTATTTCTCAATCAGCTTCTCATAGTAGGGCCACAAAGCCTCGATATCGGGAACCTTCTCGCTCTTCGTGTACAAGTCGTATTTGCTGCAAAAAGATTCAATAAGAAAACCATAGAAGTGCTGCCTTTAAATTAAGTCGGTTAAATAGCTTTTTGCGATGGCAATTTTATTTTATAGAACGGTCGATCTAGCCATTCAGATTATAACCAGACGGTTCACCAAGTTACAAAATAACACATTTTTCTAAGTAAGTACCCCAAGAAAGACTAAGAAGTGGCATTTTTTTTTTGGGAACCTGGCTTTCACTCACGTCCAGTTGGAATACTGAAATACTTCCCGCATATAGATAAAGAGAAACCCATAGGTCATTCTGATATTGTAAA
>NWSH02000085.1:772733-783973 GCA_002382865.2 Heliothis virescens
CCGGTCGTGTCGGATTGCCGTCCCATCGGGTTATGAGAGTGAGGGAATAGGGAGTGCACCTGTGTCTGCGCAAATGCTTGTGCACTATAATATGTCCTGCGCAGCTGGCTGATCTCCTTATATGAGAACAGCCGCCGTGGCCGATAATCGGCTAGGACGCCATTATTATTATCTTGGTTATCGAAATCAACACCAAAAGTATCCTTAAGCTACCATAATCCCTATTAATCAGAGATTAATTGTGTGATGGGACGTTCAAAAATGATGGAGTCAAGTACCTACTTTCCTTTTTTAAGTTGGTTGTAGGCGTCCTAAGTCTACGAACCAGAGGGCATTAGAAAACGTTTTATGATTCAAAAGAACCATCTCTTGATCTTGTCTGACTTCCAATTGAATGAAGGTTAATAGCACACCTCTTGACTGCAATATAGAAGAATAAGGAAGTTCACCATTAAATACAAGAATAGAAGTCTAGGATTACCTACATTGCAATGGTCAGATATATTGCGTTGTATTTTCTATTTTTAGCATCTCCCAGCAAATGCTTTTATAAATACCTAGCTGTTCCACGTCGCTCCCGAGGTCTGCAGAGAGCTACCTGACCTGAGACCTCTACGAGATTTAGCAGCAGGGTAATTACCGTGGGGGAGAGGGGCCTGACATCCCCTCTGCTCGAGCAAACATATGTAGGTGTTGGTCCTCCGCTTGTGGTAGATTACCATCAAATGGGACTATAAGAGTGGAGGAATAGTGAAATGAGTTTTCAACTACAATATGCATAGTTTTATCTCCTGCGCAGATAACTGATCTCCTTTGAGAACAGTCGCGGTACCGAAAATCCAGACAACTTTATTTCGATTTTTCTGCGGTACTTGCGGAACCCAAAAAAATACCTAAATATTATTTGTAATGGGACTAGATAAAGTTTCGTGGCGTCATGTTTTTTATGAGGACTGTTATGGAATCTTCTGTGTAAAAACACATTGAAGTGGCCTTCAAAATCCAAGATACAGAGGCCCAAGTTCACCAATAACATACTCGTAGTTAAACGTCCGTTTTTCTTAAAAAAGTTAAACTGTCTACTTTGAAAAATAAGCGTGAAAATTCATAGTGAACAGTTTTGGGTCACTTGGACCCAAAACTGACAATACAAACTTCAGTTTGTTGGACACAATGGATAAATTTTAATACAATCCACCTTACTACGCATTTCTAACTGCGCTTCCAGGTGTTAGGTTCTTCTATGATCCAATCAATAAAAAAAAACAACAATTATCGAGCATGTTATTTATTTTAATAAATAATTTAATATAAACAATTCTATCAATAATATGTGCACATCTTTATGACATCCATTTTCAACGCTTCTGTTGTAATCGGTGTTTATACTTTACAAAAATATTATGGTAATACTTACATAACATGGTAGGTACTCAAATATTTTAAACGTACAGACGACAGCACATCAAGTTACCACAATCTGTCAAATTTCTGCACTCGATTTTCAACCTTATCACAATGGAGGTAGGTTAACGTTTGATTGGTAAAATTTGACAGATTCGTATACGTTGACCTGCTGTTGTCTGTACATATTATTAACTCTTTTACTGATCTTTTCTAACTAGCCATTCAGGTATTAATGAGCAATTGAGTGAGCAAACTTTACCCACATTAAAATAGATGTCATAATAATTCTGAGGGTCGGAAGGTAGATGATCACCACTCGCAGACTCCGGGGATGTATTTCTCAATCAGCTTCTCATAGTAGGGCCACAAAGCCTCGATATCGGGAACCTTCTCGCTCTTCGTGTACAAGTCGTATTTGCTGCAAAAAGATTCAATAAGAAAACCATAGAAGTGCTGCCTTTAAATTAAGTCGGTTAAATAGCTTTTTGCGATGGCAATTTTATTTTATAGAACGGTCGATCTAGCCATTCAGATTATAACCAGACGGTTCACCAAGTTACAAAATAACACATTTTTCTAAGTAAGTACCCCAAGAAAGACTAAGAAGTGGCATTTTTTTTTTGGGAACCTGGCTTTCACTCACGTCCAGTTGGAATACTGAAATACTTCCCGCATATAGATAAAGAGAAACCCATAGGTCATTCTGATATTGTAAAATACCTAACCTACATACCTACTTCCAAATTTCATCAAAATCCATCCAGTAGTTTTTGCGTGAAAAACTTTCGTGGTTATAATTTGCATGGTTCATGATAACAAACGTTTTTAATGTCACTAAGTACTAAGATAATTTACTCACTTAAACTCGAGCACCCACTGCAGAATCTGCTCATCCTTCTCGTTGGTGAGGTGGCGGTAGTCACCACCAGCGTGCCACGGGTACAGCGAGTGGTATCTGTGGGGAACCATTGGTTTAATATGGAAAAAAAGGAAAGCATCGAGGGTGACTTTGTGAGAGAACCAGACAACCGATCGGAAACCTAGGGGAAAAATAATTGATATCAGTAGATAATCGAAAGAGCAAAAGCGGCTCTGGTTTTGACAATAAAAGTCTGACACTCCCTATCATTGCACCTTCAATGGGTGATCTGATAATGTCCGATCACAAAAAAGTATAAGAATGATTCAAAACAGAAAAGTCTGTAGGTAATGATTTTTGAAGAAAAGAATACGAATAATTTTCTATCTTTTATGTCATGATCAATTGAAGAACCCAACTTCTGCGTTCAGACTTTCCAAACTTGGCTTTGAAGAAGTAGGATTATAAATAGAACGTTAAGATAATGTAACCGTACCTGATCATATACAGTCCCTTCTCAGGGATCTTGCACTTATTATGTTTGAGGAACTGGTACATATACTCGTCGTGGCTCCACGAGATCTCCAGCTTGTCCAGGCCACAGTGGGGCTCGTACATACCGTATTCCGTGCTAAGAGTAACAAGAAAGAATTTTATTAATAGAATAAGGATTAGGTATGAAATTAACAGCAAAGGTAAACAACATACCTATTGAAATTCAGATAATGATTATTTGTTTTCAAAATTATTAATGGATAAAAATGAAGCGATTAATTGGACAGCTTCGAAAAATATAAACAGAGGTACAAATGATAGCGGCAATATCAGGACGTAGAAGCTTTGATAAGAAAGCTATCCGCCAAAGTAAAAAATGTAAAACAACCATCATTTGAAGGGATTAATAATCCGGATCCTGAGCGCAAATTTGAAGTGAAAATTAATGGACTGAACGACTATAAGGGTGCTCAGAATCCGGCCATTAAACTAGGTGTTCCCCGAGGAGTAACCACTTTGCGGGAGAACCACTTTTCGAGGTAAAAGTCCTATATATGTATGTATTTCCTAGTTTAGTCATAATTAGACTATTTAATATTTGTTAAATCGACAGACAGATTTACTATCGCATTAATATCATTAGTAAGTTATAAATAACTATGCGGACTGATAAAGTATGTATTATAGATATACTAACTTGTACTTAGGGTTGTAAGTGTCAGGGTTGTCCTTGAAGCTCTCAGGGCCGTACACGATGGATTTAGCCCACTTGCAGCCAACGGGGAAGGTGTCTCCCACCACGCACCATTGAGGTTCGCCATAGAATGCCATCACCTGGATACCAGAAATTTATAAAAGTCACACTATCGTTTTCTAAAGGGTGCTGAAATCATCTGCAGTAAGAATAAGGTGCTAGGGACGATTTAATTCGAATCTCCTAAAACGAATTTAGAATCAATCTTCTCCAATTTCGAAGTTGAAGATTTTTCTGTAGTTTATACGATAGGAATAGAAATATGGTTGTTGTTTTATAGGCTACATCTCATCCTGGTTGCGAAAATAGTTCCCTCGAGACGCGGGTGAAATCGAAACGCTAGCACAGTAAAGGAACGAACACACATAGATAGCGACAAAACCATAGGAAACGTAGGAAAATAAATGTTCCATGGGATGTAATTACACAAGTAGGTAAAGGTAGCATGGTTTGTAGTGAAAAATTCCAGTTGAGAGAGCTAATATCAATGGATCACCAATTAAAAGTTCAGAGTCGTAAACGGGGTTATCTACTCGTATGTCGAGTAGACTACCAATGTTTATTGTTTATGCTAATGTATTCATTTTATGCTATCTACGATCACGTTATTATTTTACTCGCAATGCAAGAGATCATTAATTTCTGCCTAGGTTTACCTATAAGCTAATGAGTAAGTTAGTGCCATGAATTTTGGGAAGATAGGTTTATTCTTGCCGCTTGCCAAATATGAGACAAAATTTTGACATTCTATGACACTAATGTTGTGTATTCATTAAAAAAAATCTTCTTATTTTAAAGGAAGGTCATTAAATTCGTGGCACTCAGAATGATCACTCAAAATATGTGGCCCAATCATTTAGCACTTTATCTAACGAATATTATATGTACATACAGACGATTGCGGGTTTGGCGCGGAACGAAACGAACGAACGAAAGGCACAAATACCTTTCGATCGAACTTAACACATAGGATATTAATCCGGGTACCGCAAGTAGTTCCCTCGATCCGGAACGGTCAAATTTTAACATACCTTGCCCAAATCATGAACGAGTCCAGTAAGATGGAACCAGTCATCATCAGGATGGTCCTGTCGGATCCTCTCGGCGGTCTGGAAGGCGTGCACGATGTTGGGCAGGTCGGTGTCAGGGTCTGACTCGTCAACCAGCTCGTTCAGTTTGATCAGGGCGTCTTTGATCGTACTCTTGAAGGTGTTGAACTTCAGCCATTTTTCTTTCTTTTCTATTGATATTGAGAAAATAATTAGCTCCAGGTCTCGCTATAACTTTAGGATCTAGCTTTCTTTATTCAGGCAAACGTTAGGTTATCATTAAAGTTAAATCGAGTAACCCAGCTTCAATGATGTCTTTAGATGGTTTTACTAAACACATTAAAAAATAAGCTTGAGAAATGGGAAATCTACGGCGTTTTCGCTACCTTTTGCCCATGGAGTTATGTGTTCAAGGTGTACAAAGGTGGAAACCAAACATATCAGACGCATGATTCAGGACTTGGGTACATAGAACAACTATACCTTCTACAATACATCCTCAATTATATGACTATACGTACGCCTGACGAGATCCACAGTGACATTAGTGTGCATGTCATAGTAGGTCCTGCGCACGCGCTCGCGGATGGGGTCGGAGTCGTCCACCGTGTAGTCGCGGAACGCCTCGATCGGCTTGTCATTGAACACCGGCTCCGGACGCAGCAGCTGTGACGGGTCGATCAGGGATACATCTCCTTTCTGTTATAATAACATAAAAATGCATGATGTAGTTTTGGATTGGCAGGGATTTCCGCAATTTGAAGGTTAAAAAGAAACCCATGTGCTCCAGAAAAAAACATTATTACATAGATGGTGTCAAAATTGATTCGAAAATAGTGTAGTTATATCGGAGGTATGGTTATGCCGTTGATATGGTACCGGTTTTGTGCTTTGTAAATAGCATGTCGCTACATAGGTCATGATTTTGGGTGATGGGTGAATCCTCCATGACTTTTGGCTATCCAAAATTATTGACTTTAGGCAAATATTGACTTCTTTTTACCTGGTTCGCCATTTTTCTTGAGCGTTCTCCCTGACACCTGAATAGTAACTGGATATTCAAGGGATTGGCGCTCTGTTAGATCTCCTAGACGTTTTATAACGGCTTACCAGCATCTCAAGTAGTCGCCGCTATCAGATAAATTGGCTTAACTGCTCTCAGATAGTAATAATTCTTTAATAGACTACAAGTTTGCTGCATCTGGATTTACTTACTTGTTTTTCTGTTCAGAAATATTTAAGAAGTGCTCGTGACTTCGATTCAATCGATCATAAGGTTAAGCACCGCATGTTGCGGTCGGTCCGTGGATGGGTGACCATCATGACGAGTTCTTCCGTGTTTCGGAAGGCACGATAAATCGGTGGGTCCCAGCTGTAATTTGAACACCTTTGGCAGTCATTACGAGTAGAAGCCAGAAAGTCTGACAACCAGCCTTACCAAAGGGTATCGGGCTGTCCGGGTAATTAGGTTGTGGAGGTCATATAGGCAGTCGCCCCATGTAAAACACTGGTTCTCAGCTATATTTATCTTCCTTTGGTGGCTCATCTCTTACAGAATCCACTCGAACCTTTCGCACGAACACCGCGCCATCGAGCGGTCGGTTTTCTGTTGAAGACCACTCGTCCGCGCGGATATTCGTGATGTTGGGTGGAGCTTAAAACGCGAGGCACTGCGCAACGCAAGTCATCGTCACGAAAATAGTGATCAATGTTAAAATGTATGGACATGTGTGAATCGTCTAAAGGACAAATGATTTATCTTCATTTATACTTACATCCAGTTTAATTAGTTAACTACGAGTTATAATATAAACAAACAAACAGATAATGATACTTATTCAAGATTGCGAATTGTTATAAAGTCATCTGTTTTTGGTCTGAAGTACGTTGGTGGTAGATACGGCAAGTTTTGTTTTTATCTTTACACCTAGCGAAACTCTATCTCGTAGGATGGATTTTATGTAAATTGTAGTTTCAAGTGCCTGCCTAGGTTTCTACCTGTTTTTGGTTATCTTCTTATCAAGTGAACTGCAGGCTTAATCACCTAACAAGCCCTAGTGTGAGAGTTTTTTCAAATCCGCCTAACGGCCTCTGACGTGGCACTCGAGGACGCCGGCTTTACGTCCCTCCCAGGCACGGGGGTGTAACACCGCCATCTTCCAAACTCCAGACTGCTTGGTGAAAGTTTCTAAAGACCACAAACCAATTTCGGCCTGACCCGGGAATTGAACTCGATACCCGTATACGAGACTTTTGGTCTAGCGAGGCAGTTAAGTACTGTAGGATAACACATCTGCTGCTTCTTGCGGATTTCATATTTATGTTTTGGATTCCTTCGACGAAATTTTATCTCAACCGTAAGGCTGCCATTTCCTTGCCAACTGATTGGACTGGTCGACGCAAATTGGTATGACGCTTTCTTAAAAAGGCCATTTCAGACACGAACCCAGTGTTCATCCATTGTAAACTTTGACTTTAAAAGAGACTTTGACCCTTGAGTTTGTTTCGGTGGTTTTTCTCAAGGTAGCCAAATAGGCAATACGTTTAGTTTTTAAAATATTTGTAAAACCTAGGTATATACAGAATCTACAACTAATCAAATCATTTATTTCTGTATATACGGCAGGTGTACCGATAAGAATCGTCAAATTTGAAAGAAATTTGATGGAGCGACTGTCATTTGTCCGACCTCCTGAATTTTTACGAATTCACGGGGAAGATTTTATGAATCATTAGAATTAGAACTGCCTTGATAAAATAAAGTACAGACGACAGCAGGTCAACGTATACGGATCTGTCAAATTTTACCAATCAACTATTAACCTACCGCCATTGCGATAAGGTTGAAAATCTATTGCAGAAATTTGACAGATTGTGGTAACTTGATGTGCTGTCGTCTGTACCTCGATAATATTTAGCAAAAGGTAAGATCTACACAGATAAGATAATGCTAGATATAGGTACTATAGATACTTAATACCTAAACTTTTGTTTATTTTGCCTATCAAAACACTTCAATGGACTTTCCGCGTGCTGGGGATTACTTTTTGACATCAAAATGTGAAGACGGACTAATCAAATTGTTTCATGTTTACCGATACTGTTGTGACTATGTAAAATAGCCCTTATTTTGTCGACCTTAAGGCTCATAGTACTTTGACCATGGTATATTTGTGATTGACAGTTTAGGTATTTATCTAAGAGTGGAAATTCGCGGGGAAGTGGTGATCTGTGATAATAATTATGAAGTACCTACCTGTTTCGTGGTACCTAGCTAGTATTTATTAGAAATAGCCTTGCATAAGATTTATTTATTTCAATAAAAAAAAAATTAAGTAATAATAGTATAGTAGAGCATAATCGCAGCCGGTTGTTGACTGAAATCTTCATAAAAATATTTGTAAGCTGCGCTAGTTACGAACACGTGGCAGCCATGCTTTACAAATAGAGATCAATAATTTCGTGCATACTGTCGCCAACGTCCATACCACGTTGAATACACCGGTTCTCGTCCGATCACCGAAGTTAAGCAACATCGGGCGCGGTCAGTACTTGGATGGGTGACCGCCTGGGAACACCGCGTGACGTTGGCTTTTTGCCATTTTATAGGCATTTTTTTTTAGATTTTTGGGTTATATTTCTTTGTATTATAGCGTCTATAAACACACTCCAAGAACCGCCAACAACGCTGGAAAATGTGACAGATTTCTCGTTTCCTTTTTAACCGACTTCTTTTAATTTTTTTCTTACGCTCGCTCGTCTATTTCTTTCCCCCTTAATGCCAGTGTTACATAAACGCTTAAGTCTGAATGCACATTTCTGGTAAAAAATACTTACTCATATCATTTCGTATCAAAATGAGTTATATTAGATTGTAAGTAAAACAGATTTTCATAGGAAACTACATATATTTCTATTGTACATTGCTATTACAAGGCTTGTATATTTGGAGCATGCTGTATTATAATGAGGTCATATTACTGAACAATGCATATTTTACTTTAAACAATAAACAAATTACAAATTCGTAGATATCTACCATTTTATACTTGGTTTGTAAATATTATAGACTATTAAAATAAGCTACGATAGTGTAATTTCAGTGTTATTGCACAGCGTTAAGTATAGGTACAGAGAACAGCAGGTTACGGTTCCCGAATCTGACAAATTTTACCAATCAAACATTAACCTACCACTGTAATAAGGTTGAAAATCTATTGCAGAAATTTGACAGACTGTGGTAACTTGATGTGCTGTCGTCTGTACATTATTTCGATTTGTTATTATTACTAGCAGTTCTCCCGCGGTTTCACTCGCGTGCCGTGAGTACTATTGCCCGTACATGGACAAAATTTAGTTATTTACTCGGGGATAGTCTAGCTACCCAACAGTGAAAGAATTTTTCAAATCGGTTCAGTAATGTCGGAGTCTTTAGGGTACAAACAAACAAACAAAAAAAATCCTCCTTTATTATATTAGTCCTTATGGATGTATTAACTATGTATCAAAACGTTTAAAATGTTCTAGTTTTAAGTACATTGTTTTAGAAGCTAATAAAATGGTTTATAGTAAGTTACTGGTGTTATCATTTGAAGGCAGATTTTTTCACTCATTGTGTCACATCACGTATTATTAGACAGGGTTACACGATCAGTCTGGCGTCATTCTGGCATCGGTCACAGACTGACGGGCAAAAAACACGGTACATTTTGGACCATTAGTCCGTCAGTCACCCGGTTACACGATCATTCTCCCATCATTCTGACCAGACTGATGGAATGGACTGACGCCAGACTGATCGTGTAACCCCTATCTTACTATTATAACATTACTCTTTATTTAATCCAGTATACTGTACTTTTTACTATAAATAAGTTCTATGTATGTATACTTGACAGAATTATTCTTTTTCTAATCGATTCGTCAACGTGGTTACAAACTCTATTGCTATACCGAGAGTAAATTATCACAAGACGACTTTTTTTATCGATGGGAAATCATCAGATGAGAAATCCCGCTGTGGGTGACAGCGTGAGGGAGTGTCAGACTTTTACTGACTGAAACCCACCGTGTTCTTTCGGGAGCCCTTTGTGTGCCAGGGCCGCGATAACTCCGAGCAGCCCCGGCTGGCATACTATCACAAGACTGAGATGTAATTTCGATTCAATCTATCAACAACTACAGTAACATATTGGTATCTAAAAGTAAAATTTAACTCACATGGATACATGAAGACTATTTTCTACCCGACTACTGATAGAGGTATGTATTCTTTTTTGAAAATATTCCATCAAACTACCTATAGCTTAAGTCTTGAGCGATTTTTAAGTTATATAGAACAGGGAAGGGAATTGTAAATATTAAATAGAGGAGCGTGGTTTTAATTAAAGTATCTCTAAATTATAAATGCGTAAAATTAATAACGTATATTGCTTGAATGTTAGAACAATTGTACCACTTTTAGACATCCTTTTTTTAATAATTCCTATGTTTTACTTAAAATACACCACCATTTTAATAATATCTAATTTTCTAGTTTTTAAGACTTGCATCATTTCATAACTCCAAAATGATTTTATTTAATTAAATGAAAATTTAAAAAACTCGACATAAAATCAATTTAAAATGTAGTCATACCATGCAATTACAAACTGTTAGGGTCCGTTTCATAGGTTCCAGATAACTATCTGAGAGATAATGCCATAGAAATATGTTTAATTCTTTTACCGATTTCCCAAAAAGGAGGCGATTCTTAATTCGATCGTATCTTTTTTTTTATGTATGTTACTCTTTACATGGAACCCGTAAAAAGGGCACTAAACTTCATAACATACAACACAATTTTGATAGCTTAAAAAATCAAACGTTTTACTTTAAAATGAACCTAATTGCTTTGTCTATACAGTTGATATTTGCCTATTCATCCATCCTGCTAGCTGAGGACTTAGAATCTCCTTCACTATCGCTCGACCACTCTCCTTCACTATACTGTCTCTCTTTCTTTCTCTTATCTTTAGCTACTTCTTCGTCAGAAGAGTCATCTCGGAGGAAGCTGTGCTGCGTATCATCCAGGTCTTGGAGTACCAGTTCTTTGGTAGGAGAGGAGGTTCGGAGTTCCTTAAGGGTGCTGGTGAGGTCTATGTTGAGGGCGGCAGGCTGTTCCTCGTCTACCTCTGCCTCCCGGCGCCGCTTGCGTTTGTTCTTGGAGCTGTGCTTCCTTTCTTTCTTTCGTTTCTTCTTTTTTGATCTGGGGAAAGGAATGTTGAATTTAGAATTGGGGGTATGGATTATTGTTGAACTAGTTGTTTGCCACGGTTCCACCTGTGTCTCGCGGGAATTTCTTCCCGCTTCTTGATATGACCTTTCTCAGGCTCAAGACAGTCTGCATACCAAATTTCATTTAAATAGGTTTAGTAGTTTATTTGATTATACTTTTACTTTATATTGCTAGTAAGGACGTAAAATGTGCGAGCACATTTATAAACTTTAAAATAAGTAGCATATTATTATTTTGGGACGGCAATCCGACACGACCGGAGAGAGATTAGGAGACCGGAGTGAGGGAATAGGGAGTGCACCTGTGTCTGCGCAAATGCTTGTGCACTATAATATGTCCTGCGCAGCTGGCTGATCTCCTTATATGAGAACAGCCGCCGTGGCCGATAATCGGCTAGGA
>NWSH02000085.1:783979-798321 GCA_002382865.2 Heliothis virescens
CTCCCATCGGGTTATGAGAGTGAGGGAATAGGGAGTGCACCTGTGTCTGCGCAAATGCTTGTGCACTATAATATGTCCTGCGCAGCTGGCTGATCTCCTTATATGAGAACAGCCGCCGTGGCCGATAATCGGCTAGGACGCCATTATTATTATTATTAATTATTATTATTTTGGTAGTTACATAAAAAATAAATTACTGAAAATACATACCCATCGAAATCTGATTCGTCGTTTTCATCAGATGACCTGTAAATAATAATATACTTTATTACTTTTTGTAGGCATCAAAACCGGTCAAGCTATTCTCGAGATAGATACGATACGACAATCAAATACTGTAATAGTTGATTAAACATAAGTAAATACATAATATTATTCAAAAAACAATAAACTTACTTGTACTTTCTGCGTTTACTCTTTCTGTGCGATTTCTCTGATTCGTCTTCGTAATCTGTAAAATTAACAATACACAGTTAATTTATCTAACTTTTAAACATAATGCTACATATCTATTTGCCAGTTATTAGTGACTAGCTTCCGCCAGCGGTTTCACTAGCGTCCCGTGGAAAGTACCCCGCGCACTCGGATAAAAAGCCTATAGCCTTCCTCGATAAATGGGCTATCTAACACTGAAAGACTTTTTCAAATCCGACCCGTAGTTCCTGAGATTAGCGCGTTCAAACAAACAAACTCTTCAGCTGTATAATATTAGTATAGATAAGTATAAATTAATATTACCTCTTCTGTCCCGATGCCTTCTCTTATCGCGTCTGCGTCTCTTCTCTTCTTCTTCTGCTTTCTTCTTGCGTATCGACTCTAACGTGTCCACCTGTAGGAAACAACACTTTTTAAGGTCTTTTGCCTGAATCAGAGGTATTTCTATATCACTTCATATTTATTTATATTTAGCTAAACAACATAGACTGGGAACATTTCAACTGTTTTTTAGAATACTAACTGTTTTCCCTCGGTTTATAGTGTAGTTTAGTTTCTGTCAGTTCTAAGTGACTAGACCAACTCCGGGCTGCTTTGTAAAAGTTTCTATAACCCACAAAGCGATTTCGGCCCGACACGGGAATCGAACCCAAGACCTCGTGCACAGCAGTCGGCTATGCGACAACTAGACCAACGAGGTCTAGTTGTAGCATACCGACAATCGGCTAGGACGCCATCATCATCATCAGTTTCTATCGGGAAATACCTATAAAGATCCAGTATCAGAGGTTGTTTTACGGAAAATTAACTGTGAGTTAGCTGTCAAGAAGTTTATCTGGTACCTGTTAAGCGGGCCTGAAGTGATACATACCATAGCGCTGGCTAGAGACGAGGTGGGCAGCGCGGCGGCGGCGGGGTCGACGCCGACCTTCTTGAGGAACTCGGCGGCGCGGCGCCGGCGCTCCTGCTGCTTAGCGCGCTCCGCCTCCGTCTCACCTTCACCTAACATAAAGCATATTATTACGGCTGTTTTTGACTAGAAAGTATTACCTGACCGTGTTATTTTTTTAATGTTCTATTCTATTCTATTTTTGGCTAGGGAAAACTATCATCGATGCCGATGTCGACGATTCTGCCAATGTCAAGTTGAAAAATGTTACCTGTATACGATAGGTAGAAGAGCATGGAATAAGAAAACATGCTGGGCCGACCCCAAATAAATTGGGATAAGGACAGGAAGATGATCATATTTAAGCTGACCTTATAACTAATAAATCAATTTGATCACTGATAAGGATGATCAGTGATCAATGATCAAATTGCCGCCAATCAATCAAATCGGGATTTTTTCGGTTGGTTATGCAACCCATCTTTAAAAGAATGTCCGGTTTTTTTGATACACAATATTTCCAATGTACCTACTCTCACAGAATCAGGTCTCACAGAATTTAATTACAGTTACAGTGGTCGAAAGCCACAATTCTATTATTAAACTTTTACTGTGTGATATTATAATATTTCAATAATTACCTTTAGAATCCGACTGGTCTCCAGTCAAGTCGATTAAATCATCAGAATTATCTTCCAAAGATATAATTTCGGTTTCCAACTCCTCTTTATTAATTTTACTTTTCTTGTTATCTCTTTCACTCTCCTTCAATTTCTCTTTCTCTCTCTTCTTTTCTCTCTCTGCACTCCGTCTATCATTCCGCCTTGATTCTCTACTCTCTGACTTGGATCTATGTTCCTTTTTACGTTCCCTGTGTTTCTTTTTATCTCTTTTTTGGTTATTGTCTCTTTCTCTAGCATAAGGACTCTCTCTCTTGTGAGAATTTTCTCTCTTGTAAGGACTTTCTCTTTTATGGGGACTGTTTCTTCGGTAAGGACTCTCTCTGTTTAGAGGACTGTCTCTGTTACGGGGACTTTCTCTTTTTTGGGAACTATCCCTGCTGTGAGAAGTCGCTCTATGGGGACTAATTCTCTTATGGGAATGATCTCTAGAGTGAGGACTATCTCTCTTATGGGGAACATCTCTGCTATGAGAACTCTCCCTCTTATGGGGACTTACTACTTTATGGGGGCTTTCTCTATTCTGCGGTAGCTCTTTATTTAGAGATTTTTCTCTTTCCTTCTCAACAATTTCCACCTTTTCAGGGTGTATAACAGGCACTTCATTAAAAGGTACATCTTTGATTTCTTCAAGGACCGGCGTGAGTGGTACTTCTGGGGTCAAAATTGGTGGTTTTTCCTCTAAGACGGGTATGTCCTTAACATCTTGTATTATGACCGGTTTGGGTAAAATTTTCACCGGCTTTACTAACTCAGTCCTTACTGGTTCATTGTTGACTTCTATCTTATACATGACTACTGGAGGGACGTTGTTCAAGGGAACCGTTTGAGGGAATGTCCTAGGCGGTTCCTTGGTTTCGCTGTCTGTCTGTTTGTCCGTATGCTTCTCTGAATCCTCGTCGGAACTGGACTCGTATGGGAGAGCTGGTTTTGGAAGTATCGGATCCGGTTCTTTTAGTTTTTTTATGGAGAATGATACGGGTGCTGTAAAAAAAGTTTTGTCCTATGAAGTTTATATGCAAATTAAAGTTTATATATTAACCCTTTAACCGCCAGAGTCGGATTTATCCGACAAACGAATTCGGGCTTATTCCGCCAGAGTCGGATTTTTCCGACCAAAAACCCTGTGTTTTTTATTTCAATTTCTGAACGTATTACGATGTTTAAGCCTAAAAAACATTTTTTTACGAATGTTAAATTCCACGTAAAAAGCTTGGCGGTTAAAGGGTTAAGATCGATGGCGTCTTAATACATGGTATCTAAACAGGTAGTTCAGACAACCAAATACAGCTAATGACCAACAGTGATCAAGTTCAGGAGATATAAATTGAACCAAAATCTAAAAAAAACAAGATTCAATGAAGTTTTTTTTACACGAATTTAGACCTATTATTTGACATCCGGAAAAATCTATTTCGGTTCATGTGCCCTCAGATTTTCAGGAGTAAATATCTAGCAGACATACAAGACAAAAGTCTGAACAATAATTCTAGAAGCTTCTAGACTCACCAGCAGTCTTCCTCTTCTTCTCTTTGCCGTTAACATCAATACCTCTCTTCTGCTGCATCAGCCGTTTATAAAACGCATGATACTCATTCCCCGGGTCTAGGAACGTGAACCGCGGGTCGTTTTTGGCGCGAACAATGTCGGCAAACTCGTCGCCATTCCGTGCGACATACGACGCCATCTTGTCGATGACGACTTGTACGTCTTCCGGGGGAGTTAGTATGGAAGACTTGTCTTTGCTGTCCGTTGAGGAACTGTCGTCGAAATCTGTGGGAAGATGATAATTTTTTTTATGTGAAAAAGCTTATTATTGGTTATACATGTATCTATAATAGCTATTTCCCGCGGTTTCAAATAAACTAGCTTTCTAAATAGTGAAGGAATTTTTCAAATAAGTTGAATAGCTTTAGCTTTGGAGCCTTTAAAGTACAAAGAAATGAACAAAATAAAATTATTTTTATTTTATTAGCACAGAAGGCTAGTTTAGAAAATCCTATAAGAGATCGAGGCAAAATAAAAGAAGGTTAAGCAACCCTTGACGAGGTCGATTTGTGGATTGAGGTCGTTTCGGAAGGCAAGTTAAATTGGGTCCCAGCTGTCATGTTCACACGTTTGGCACTCGTTACAAGAACTATTTTTTTGGAAAATTTATTTAGAAGGCATTAAGACTGACAGCTATCGGGTTGCCCGGATAACTGGCTTGAGGAGGTCAGATAGGCAGTCGCTCCATGTAAAACACTGGCACTCAGCTGCATCTGGTTAAACTGTAACTCACCAGACACATCGCTATCAGACTCGCTATTATAGTTCTTCATGAGGCTGAGGCCGGTGGACTTGAGCGAGGGTTGAGGCTTCGGCTGCTGCTTCTGTTGCTCCTGCGCCAAGTACTGGTGGTAGTAAGCCGCGTACTGCTGGTAGGGGGGGTTTGGTGCCGCTGTGGGGTCCACTGGGGAGAGTACATGAGGAAGTTAGTTTGAGCTGGGTAGTTTTAATGCATTCCACTTGTATTTAATCATCATCAGCCTTTTTTATCGTCCCACTGCTGGGCACAGACGTCCTCCCATACAGAGAAGGATTGAGCGTTAATCACCACACTTGCTCAATGTGGGTTGGTGATTAAAGATATAGAAAATAGATGTTAATAATCTTATAATATAATTAACTGATCAGCGAACTGGTTCTTTTTAGACTTCTTCACTCTGCTATGCTTTAGGAATCTGTGCTTAAAGTGACACAAGGCTCAGAAAGCAACAAAATTAACAACCTGTTTTACTAAGGGGTACCCGGGTCACCGGGTTGGGGAGGTCAGATGCGCAGTCGCTTCAAATAAAACACTGGTACTCAGCTGAATCCAGTTAGACTTTAGGCCGACCCCAATTGTTGGAAAAGTAGATAAGGTTTGTTTTTAATTCAACCTACATTGTCCCATGGCTTTTTTAGCTTTTTATGGCCAGCCTGTGTGGAAACAATTCAAGTCTTCTCTCCAGCATTTCCTTGGTTTTCCTACTGGTCACCTTCCATAACCAGGTATTAATTTTGTGGTGATGTTTACTTGATATTTCCTTACTAGCTCCCGCCAGCGCTTTCACTCGCTTTCCCGTGGGAACTACTGCGCGCATCCGGATAAAAAGCCTATAGCCTTCCTCGACAAATGGGCTATCTAAGACTAAAGAATTTTTCAAATCGGACCAGAAGTTCCTGAGATTAGTGTTCAAACAAACAAACTCTTCAGCTTTATAATATTAGTAAAGATTCCACTCACCATGATTCCCATCAGGTCCCTTAGTATACATGACGGGGGGCCGGTATATCTCTGCGCCGGAGCGCGGCGGCTCGGTGCCGGGCGGCGGCACGTCCCCCCCCGCCTCGGCCTCGCCCCCCTCGCCGCGCATCTTGCTGATCAGCATCGTGTAGTCGCAGTCCGCGGACGGCTTGTAGTGGATGCTTGGGATAGCTGGCGCCTGGGAGAGAATTTATTTTAAGTTACCACTGAGGACTTACATACAAAAGGTATCTATTGGTTGGAGTTTGTACGATAATGTCACTTCTGTTCATGTAAATGACTCAACGGATTTTAATGAAAGTTGGCATTGAAATAACTTATACATAGTGACTTCATCTCGCATTTTAAGAAAATTTGAAGTACAGACGACAGCAGGTCAACGTATACGAATCTGTCAAATTTTACCAATCAAATATTAACCTACCGCCATTGCGATAAGGTTGAAAATGTATTGCAGAAATTTGACAGATTGTGGTAACTTGATGTGCTGTCGTCTGTACATATAAAAATATAATTTATCTATCATACATCGCACACATCAAAGTTTTTAGTAAAGCAAATGGTTATGACATACTTACAGACTCAATCACAGTAGATGCTAAACTTGGATGCAAGTATTCTTCATTTTCTGGTGGTTTTTCTGTAACAGTTAAATATAAACTTAATTTTAAGCAGTCATTTTAGAATCTAAGGTCAGAGTACAACAGAGCTGAGCGGAAGACTTTTTCAAAGTACCAATAGAATTTTATTATTCAAATATCTCCTCTCCGCCCACTCAGCAGTATCCATAAGCGGAGATATTCTATTAATTGTTTAAAAACTATGCTGCCCCTGCCCTGGTGGAATGCAGGTCATAGTCAATTAGATTTATTGATATAATAAAGCAGTAAAAAAATCGTGTCTGTAAATGAAATATATTTTCAAAACAAGATATGTAGGGTTATTAAGAAATGAAAAAAGAGTAAGAATTCGAAAAAAAAATTTGTATATTTGTATGTTTGAAAGTTTGTCTGTTTGCACACGCTAATCTCAGAAATCACTCGACGGATTTTGATGAAACTTGGCAGACATATAGCTTATATATCAGAATAACATACAGGCTACTTTTTGTCCGGGTACGGGAAATAGTTCCCTGGGGAAGCGGGCGAAGCCGCTGGCGGAAGCTAGTATTGGCATGAATTACAAACATTTTAATAATGCTGGATTTTAAAATAAGTTAAACGAACCTAATCTATACACATACAGCATATAGAAATCTGACATTAATAAAGTTTCAGAACATACCTTCAACAACTTCAACCTTCTTTTCCGGCCACTTCTCAGCTTTCACGAGAGCAGTGAGCGCTGTGTAATAAGGGTGCAAGTTCGAGTCCCGGTTGAGGAACTTGAACTGAGGGTTGTCTCCCTGCTTGGCTTTGATCAGGATCTCCATCTGAGCACCTTGAGACGCTATGAACTTTGCTGTTTTTTCTATTATAGCATTCTGTTTCAAAGTTTCGGGCTGTTGGAAGAAAAAATTTCTTATGTAAATGACATAACTCAAAGTGTTTATCAATAAATAGATTTGTATTTGAAAGAATAATAAGATATTATAGGAGTAATATTGTCAGCTTTTAAGAGTATTTAAAGTTGCGTGACTATTACAAAAAATCTATGTATTCGCTTGTTTGAATGGCTAAGAACAGAAAGATCATAGTAGGTAACAATTCATGAGCGTGACTTGATTTTTACAATTGTTTTTCTGTACTTAGACTAGATAGATAGTTATATTTTACAGATCTAATAATAATATAAACATGTTCTTCATTTTCCTATGCTTGAAATAATCATATACTCTGCTTGAGATAATTCAAACAACACTGATGATGTGTAGAGCATAAAGAACGATCAGCATCTCAAATTTAATTCTTGTTTTCTTCAGAATATGATCCACAAACAACTCACGAAGACAATATCAACAGGTAAAAGTGCGCGGAACGCTGGTGTTGGGACAAACGGTTCCTCGTCCACTTCAGCTGGCTGTGGTGGAGGTTCAGGTTCTGCGGGCGCGTCATAGTTGAACCCCACTTGACCGTACCCTGCTGCGTGGAGGCGCTTCAGTTCCTCCTCTATAAGATAAAAAGTTTATTGTTATTGCTACTATGGTATTCTGATTGTAGACAGATATTTGAACGGCTGGTTTGTTTGATTATAAATGGGTATATTACAATCAGAAGAACTCGTTATGACAAGATGGTCACCCATCCACGGACCGACCGCGCTAAGCGTTGCTTAACCTTATGATCGATCGATCCGCGCGGCTTTGACTTAGCCAGTAAAAATTGAAAAAAAAAAACAATTTTAATTGGGATAGTTAAAATTGAAAAAAAAATTACTGTATAAATGTCAAGTATTGGGGTTCAATTTAGTACCAGGGATTTGAAGCTGTCTATGTTCATCAATCATCTTCAAAAAACAGAAAAGATAATTGAATTTAAACGAAAATTATGGACATTTTATAATTAATAGCTAGTTATAGTTATTATGTTACCTGCTATAGTAGCTGAAAAAAGGCAAATTAAACAATTATAAATACTTGAGTTATACGTATGATAAAAATATCTCTATTCAAGCTGTGACATAAATAAATACAAAACAAACCTTTATACATTTCCTCTTCATCTTCATCAGTATGCAGCGCTCGGTACCTCTCCTCATCACAAAGTTGTTCCACGTCCAGCTCCCCCCGAGTGAGTTCCACTCGCCAGTCGTAGCCTCCCGGAGGTGCTTCCAGCCTCGTCAGGTCATGCAGCGCTCCTCGTGCATCGTATCTGTTCAGATACAACGGTGCCTTAATATGTTGTAAGAACGGCAGTATTAAAGCCAGTTCACCTAATTCTTGCTGAGGGACCTTCTGAAGTTATTTAACGGTACATAATAAATTAATACCTAGCATGAGAAGCACGCTTTTATCGCATTTTCAGGAAAAAAATATAATCCTGCCAACTTAATAATACCATTGAAATTGTTCAGAGCAGAAAATTGGTTTTTGGAAATTACTAAATTACACAGTACCTACCTATTTGTTTTGTTTTTCTAAATACTGTTACATTGCCAGCTTTAATTCGTTTTAAAACAATTTGAGGAAACATTTGAACTTTAAATGCTTTTTCCTTATTTAGGTATCATATGAATGAATATTTTCAACAAATTACAAGTTTATTTCTGACTAAAAATCTTTTGAAAATAATTTTGTTAGTAATAAGCCAATTGACAAGAAAATACTCCAAAAAAAACACAAATGATGTTGAATTATATTACAATGGTGATAAAATGGGTCCCTACTTAACTGTCCTGACCTTTATATGACTTTCTGGATCTAGCAAAGATATCAAGAAGCCTAACATTCATACAGGAGTAACTTTGGGGCAGTTTTGATGGTACAAAATCGAAAGAAACCTATTTAAGAGCACCTGTATTGTAACATAGTAGTTATACATACTCAAGTCAACCGTAGCAGGTTATACATACCACCGGCGAGTGTCACCATAACATTACACGACGCCACGAGCACCCGGAGCGCCCGACGCTCGGTCTTCACACACCGGCCTTCGTAATAACATCCTCTGCGAAATACTTAAAGATCTTCCGAAAATTTAATTTTTTCTGACATATAACTATCTTTTGTAGGTTTATAGCGCCACAGTTAGCAGTCTTATAGTAAAAAACTGGTCGAACCTGTCGATTTTCAACGTTTCATCCCCCATCCACGGAATGAGGTGTTTGCCTTGGTCAATGTGAAGGGCTTTATCATCGTCCCTGAACAATTTGCACGAGTAGCCGAACACGAAAAGGTCTTCTTTCTTCTCCTTGAATTCACTCTTTCTTAATATACCGGACTCACTTTGACCTCCAGTCCATTTTAGAGACATTTTTAAATACAAAATTGGAAATCAAAACTTAACACTAGCGAAGTCGCACCATGATAAGAAACGTTCGGAAATTAAGTTATGAAGTGACAGCTTGATTATAATGTTCAAATCGCTAAGACAAGCATGTTTATGGAAATTTAAATAAATAAATTGTTTTAATATGTTATTTTTATCTTGTCAATGTATTTAGGAATGTTGATAAATATCTAAAATGAAAATTGAAAACAATATCCTTAAAATACTGCTTGCTTTCTAATCAATACTGCAAAATTTCAGAACGTTTTTGCATGATAGAATACAGATAAAGCAAAATGTTACGTTCAAAAATCTCGTCAAATTCTATTTCTATTCGAAAGAAAAATATCCCGTTTTCTCAAAAATAACTCGCATCATATCATCATCATCATCATGTGATTTAAATGAGCCCACGTAATTTAGTAAAATTATTATTAAAAAAATCGAGTATCAATTAAAATGAAGAAGAAATAACACAACAAAAATTAATCAGCCAATTGAAGTGCTACTACACGTATTTTTATATTTGGAGTTTAATAAATAGTAATAATCCCCGATATTCCCAAATGAAACCTGGCATAAAATTCACAAATCATTTATTTGATATCAATACTCCTGCATGATTAGTTTTCATACCACAAAGAACGCCGTTTTTATAAAAAAAACTAAACAATGGCAACTGGATATAACCCGCACAAGTTACGAATACCAGAAATCACTCGATAACGCGTCGCAATATGACAAATTGAACATGGTCGCGCTATATACGTTTCAAAAGGCATATGGCGGACGTTTTATATATTTTTGCATCGAAAACTGATAAAATCTTTTAGTTATGAGTATCTTGTGACCGCTAGAGCGTATTTGTTAAAAATTAGATGATAAACGTTAGTTTTTAATGTGTAAATAAGTCTATTATATCTAGAGTCTTATAAATATTGATAGTATTTTCGTGCGTGGACGTTTTGATCCGTATTGTTGAAAAACGAAAAGTCTGTGATATAAACAATACATAGGTGATAGATTAATTTCCTGAACAATTTTGTATATATTGTAAAGTTGTTATAGAATTTTAGCGAAAGTAATAATATATTGCGAGAAGACTGAGTAACTGAGTGGAGGATTTGCGAGCTATGTCAGCTGTGAACTTATTGTCTTCTTTGAGGGAGAAACCGACCGATGAAAACCCGGATGATGGCTCGAACCACGAAGGTAAGTTCCTGACACACTCCTCTTACTACACTCGCCACCTTACCCTTCATTGGCGCAGTGGCTTGCGTCAATGGGGATCACAATGCAGTTTACAAAACATTGACCCTGGTTTCTTTAGTTTGTCGGAGTATTTGTTGATATTTTACAGGTACAATAATCAATAGGAACTTCTTCAACTCCCTATAGTTACCAACATTTAGTATTCATTGAATATATTAAACAAATCTAGCTGGTTTTTAAGTAGGTCACCGAAAAGCTATATCATTGTAACTGGTCCTTAGATTTTTCGGAGTTTATTGAAGTATACCTGTCTTATTACTTGTTTTTATTAAAAGAACAGGTATATCTTCTAAGTATAAGTCTTATATTGGATAACTTGTGTTAATTGCATTAGAAAAGTTGACATGCAGCAGTGTTTTGCTTAGATTGCAAAGATGGTTACAGTTATTCAGCTTTAAGTAGTTTATTTATCTGAGGAAGCATGATAATTAATTAATTATCTTATCATTATCTGGGGGAGCTATCAAATAACAATTTATTTACATAGCAAGTGATTGAAGACCCGCATTTGTTATTGATTTATAGTTTTTGTCTTTTTGAGGCTCGGACTGTTATAATTTTATTTATTCATAATGTATGAATTATTCAATGAAATGTTTTTATTAATGCACAGTATTGAGGATTTAATTTCAAAACTTATGCAACCATTATCTAAAGAGGCTGCAACGCCAATAAGAACATAAACAAAACAACATTTAAGGGTTTTTTTTGTCGGCAACACTGACAAAAGCATGATGTGTACAAAAACATTGCATTCACGTTGGTAACTGAACCGTTACTAAGGCGTTTGTCTTCCCTTCAATGTTTTTAACTGCAAAAGCAGAATTTTGAGTACATTCCAAAGGACGCTATAGATTGAACCTTAAATATATATGTACAATACAGGATTTCAACATCCAATCTATCTTTTAATTTGCAATTAGAGATTGAAATTAATTGACATTAACACCATATAACGGCCATTCCCAATAACCTATCTATCTCTGGATTTCCTTACTAGAGATAGGAATTTGACATTACTTGTATGGGGCTAATGTCAGAATTCTATCTCTAGTGAGCAAATCCAGAGATAGACAGAATATTGAATTCCATAGTAAATGATGTCAATTTTCAATCTGTAATTGTGAACCAATAGGTAGATAGGTTATGGAATTCCAGTATAAATAGTAACATTAACATTTTCATATAGCGTCTGGCTTTTGTATGCTAATTTTGTGAATGAACTTACAAAAACAAATGACTGCCGTTGGCTAGACTAGTTATTTACTGGTCTCTTGTTGACTATTGTGTATTGTTTTACTTGAAATTGAATTGGTTTCTGCAATATTGCTATTATATTAGACTGCCTAAGTCATTATCTAGCCCTGCCTAAGGGATTTTACAAAAAATTGTTGAATGTGGGTATTCTCTTCATGGTTTTTTTGCTAATACTCAGACAAAGTAATGAAGTTTTTTTACTTAATGGCTTTAATAGACTTTCTCTTTTATTGTTAGTTGCTTTGATACATTTCTAACATGCAACACTTGGGTAAACACAAGTGACAATATTTTATGTACTAAAGTTCACTAACTGCGGAATTCAGTATTCTATCTATGGTCTATCTCTGGATTTGCTCACTAGAGATAGGAATTTGACATTACTTGTATGGGGCTAATGTCAAAATTCTATCTCTAGTATGCAAATCCAGAGATAGATAGGTTATTGGGAACAGCCGTAAATATTGTCAGACTAAGTTATATGATCGATATTATTGGAGAAAGATTAGTCCGTGATGACTGCAACCATTTTCCCAAGTAATCTAATCTACCTACCTTTGCCTATACATAAAAATATTAAGAAAGTGTTGTTGTTAGTTACTGTTATTATAACTCAAGAACTGATTTGGCTGAAAATTGTACAGACATTAGATACTTTTTATCCCCATGCCAGTTCCGGAAGTAGTTCCCTTAGGAAGCTAATGAAGTCGCAGATGCGAGCTAGTTCATAGAATTTATAGTATTATTGTTATTACAAAATGTGTAGCTACTTATTAATAAGACCATTGACACTATATTTATCATAGTGTGCAACATTGTCGTGTGTATTGCACGAAAACAAACCGTCTCGTGAAACTTGTAACGACGTCATTAACGAAATCTTCCTTTTTATAACCATTGGTATTTTCCTGTCAATTATAGGACTACCTAAGTACCTCTTTGACGTAGTTTCCCTTCCACCTTGATCTACCTTAATGAAAATTTTCTTATGTCTATGTATAGTCTATGTTTTCTACCAAAGTTATTCTAAAACAAAAGCATTTCTGGAAGGTACAGACGACAGCTGGTCACTGTACACGAATCTGTCAAATTGTAGTCAAGCATTAACCTACCTCCATTGTGATAAGGTTGAAAATCGATTGCAGAGATTTGACAGATTGTGGTAACTTGATGTGCTGTATTCTGTTCACATTGCTAGCAAATCAAGTTGTAGCTATCTCAATCTGTCCAATTTCTTCAATGGATTTTCAACCTTATCATAGTGGAAGGTTAGTTTTCGATTGTTAAAATTTTACAGATTCGGGTAGGTTACGTTTTGGAAAAATAAACAGGTTATTACCAGCATCTGCTTCGGTCCAGACATCGTTTTTGGCCCCTCGCAACATTGGAATCCTATAAACCATTTTCTACATGTATTTGGGTAGAAACCTCTTTTGGGATACTAAACATGAGGTGCAGGATTCTATTAGTCAGTATTTTAAATAATATTGTATTGTCTCATATAAAATAGATGTTTTATATTATGTTTGCTTAGTGTGTGGAGTAACAGAAATGGCCACGTTTGAAAATCACACATTAGATGTATCTTACAAATATCGCAATTACCCTAGCATTATCGCAGAAACATTATAAATAACTTATGTAGGTACTGGGTATTATTATTTAATAAAACAATGATATAGACAGACTATAATAAGTTCTCTACGTATATGGAATACTGCCCACGTATAAATATGTATTTAAAACAGTCTACAATACTTATCGCATCCAGTAATAATGACGTCNCGTGTTTCCTAATGCCTGCGCCAGCGCACCGTTTGACACTATTCCGGCCCACGCAACAAATGTACTGTCGTGCCCCATTCAAACGACTGGCATAGCAACTCTCTAAAAATAATGTTATTCTAACCTTAAAACTGATGCTAACTTGGTAGTGGGTACGAAAGTTGAGGTTTTTAAGTTTGTTTGTTGCTAGTAGGGATTGCAATCCGGTCCGGCGGATCCGGTAATCCGGCGGATCCGGCGTGTTTCTAGACCTACCGGATCCGGCACCAACGCACCGGATCCGGTGCCGGATCCGGTTAAACTATAAATCGCGAAAAATTCATTGAAAAAGATACTAGTAAGTCAAATCCTCAAGAAAAAGAAGGTTATAGGACAGTCAAAAGTAAAAGGAAACAGATTACATGTGAGGAAATACTTAAAAATTTATGACTTCGTAAGAAATAGAGGGAGAAAAAGGGACAAAATAACACTTTTCACATGGCTCTAGGTGTCTGCAGGTCAGTTGATTGTGTTTATTTTGCCACCGACTTCTAGAGCCACGTTAAAAGTTTTATTTGGTTCCTTTCAGTGTTTTGTGAAGTTGGTTATTTTTTTTTGTAAACAGATTTTAATTTTATGCTTTTCAGTTTTTGGGTCTAAAACTATAATATTTTAATACCCACTGTGGCAGTCGTAACCAATAATTAAGCCATAATCAACTCAATATCAAGTATTCAGTCGATGCTTGCCTGCAATGTTCATGAGTTGCCCTAGATTTCTCAGGGTGTCCATCATCAGATCCTGACCTGACGAATATGGGACCGGTCAGA
>NWSH02000085.1:806498-828865 GCA_002382865.2 Heliothis virescens
GCGCGCCGCCGACACGGGTGTGTCTTCTCAGTATCGTCTCCTAGGAGACGGAAGAACGATGTGCCACCAGAAATCTCACCGCGCACAGACCCACGCCTACGGTGCCCGGGAGCGTCTCTCAACACCCGGCGACCGTGTTTACCACCAGGTCCACAGCGGCGGCTGGGATGAGCGGCGCGAATTCGCAGTCGCTCCGCCGCTTGCTTCTCTAGCATAACTGCTCCGCAGAAGGAGGCGACGGCATCCCATTCCCTCTCGCCCCTCACCATGGCTTGAACCACGGTTGGACGCGAGAGTTTGCCGCCGCCAATTGCCGCCACGGGGACAGGCAGGTACCTCCCGAAGCAACCGTGCCCGGTGTGGACCCGTCATGCCGAAAGTGAGGGCCAAGTACATATACTCTTCAGCATATTTGCTAATCCGACCGGATCCGGTCCGATCCGGCCGGATTCACGCCAATCCGGCCGGATCCGGCCGGATTGAAAATGATACCGGATTGCAATCCCTAGTCGAGACCGATTGTCGGTCACAGCAACTGTTCTCTAAGAAAATCAGAGAGCATTAGCCAGCATGTGCACTCTCTATTGACTCACTCTCATAACCCGATGGGACGGCAATCCGACACGACCGGAGAGAGGTCATGCATAGGACCGATATTTATGTGCTTTCCAATGCACGGGTGTATCAAAACCTTCCAGACTCTGAGCTGCTGTGATCGCACATGAGACTCTGGGGCATCATATTATGTCTAGCCTTTTCCCAACCATGTTACGGTTGGCATGATACCCCGTGGCAGTTACCGCTAAGTCACACTAAGTAAACAAATGAATCGATTTCAGTAACATTTGGTAAAATACGAACATCGCCATACATACACATTATAATTAAGTATGCAAATAAGCGTTTGTATGTTACAAAAGTTACCGTGTCACGAACAATGTTTGCCGAAGTTTAAACGAGTCGTAGAACTTTATTAGACTTGTGACAGTGTAATGAAAATGCTAATTAATTAAGGACAACTTTGTTGTTTTTGTACGAACCTGTCTCTTGTCCTTTTTTTATTTGTAACAAAAGTCTCCTCTTTTTGGTGCCAAGAGGGCCTGCTGCTATGTCAAAAAATCTTTTTTTTTCGTGGTGAGAAATCATCAGATGATTCCGCTGTAGGTTTAGCAGGAAGGAACAACCTTGCCTTAGTTCTTCTGCAGCACTTTGTGTGCCAGGGCCGTGGTAACTCTTTCAAACAATCTGGCAGCCCCGGCAGAGTTGACTCAGCTTCAGAGTTGAAAGTTTTTTCATCAAGTTATCTCAAACAAATAATATTAAAACAATTTAGACCTAAATATAACATACATAAGAAAATAAATCCTTTATCCACTTGCATAATGTGATCCCTCGGTCAGCCCTTACATTGCAGGGGTGAATATCGCGGGGACTATCAAGGTCAACAGTGAATCGCCCCTTGCTGCACAATATACTATGCAACTGTGCATTGCAACTTAGGCAGATGCGTAAATTTGGCGTCTGTATTAGTGGTATTAGTCTTATTTTATACACAAGTTCATGCATTTTTTCTTTATATGTATTTTGATAGTTCCTGAAAAAAAAATAGGCTCGATACGTAGTTTTCTGTGAGTAAGTGGTGATAGACCAAAGTGAAGTGACAATGTGGGCTAAAGTTTTACGTAATCATTTCCAAGGTCTGAAGAAATTGCAAGGATTACAAGGAAATAAGGCTAGTATGTTGATATTGCTTTGTTCAGCTTTATTTTGTAGTTTGAGAGCTTTCTTTAAAAGCATAACATTGACTAAGTAATTGTTTGTAATTAAGATCTGAATAATAAACTCCTTTAGATATTTTCCCAAAATAACGGCGATAGTTTTCGTTCCAATACAAGTCAAAAGCATTGGTACCCCCAACTTTTTCTTATTAGCCTTTTTTATTGTCCCACTGCTGGGCACAGGCCTCCTCTCAAATTGAGAAGGATTGAGCGTTAATCACCACGCTTGCTCAATGCGGGTTGGTGATTTCAGACTTTATAGTCCAGGTTTCCTCGAGATGTTTTCCTTCACCTTTTATCAGCCATTGGTGTCTAAGATATACTTAGAAAGTACATACAAACTTAGAAAAGTTGCATTGCATTATTGTACCCCCAACTAGCAATATTTAATTCTTTATTACCGTTGTAATGACACACAGGTGAAACCATATAGACCCCATAGAGCACACCTTAAAGAAGTATAAACCAGGTATCGAAATGTAAACCTAAGCATTATCAAAACAGTTGTAGGATTAGAAAAGATATGCGTTGAGTAAAACCTTATCATATCAAACGAGTACAATGATGGGTTTCCCCAGGTTTCCCGAAGCTGTAGCTGTGTGTGCGAAATTAAAGTGTAAAAAGAATAACATGTATGTACAACACACCTTTGTTAGTTACAAATAATATTGAATTTACATGAAAACATTTCTACCCCTAACCATTGAAAGGCCGTATCGAAATATCATTTGCATTTGGTTATTCTCAGAATCACCGTGCACATATAACTCTTCTGTTTTATGCCGTAAAGGCCGTAATTCAGTCTACGTGAACTACATATTGTTTCCCTAACAATACATCTCTGCACACCGCATTGCAGTCTCTCTGCAGGATATTTTGACGCTTCAACCTATATCCATGCGATAATGGAAGCGAAAATACCAAGTTTTAATTGAAAATTGCTATAAAGGCTTTGTAAAAACATCACAGGACGGTTATCGTAAAAACGCTCCAAGCGTTAACTTTGTGAATGTTGTTTTACAAGCAACGACAGCGTCTACTCGTCTTTGTTCGTTTGACGTCACAATTTCAAACAAATATTAAAGTTCTAGAACACCTTTTATCAACGTTATGTAAGGTAGGCGTTTATCAAATGAAAATATGCACTCAAAAATTATAAAAAATTGCGGGTAGGTTAGATCCTGCTTATCCTCAACGGTCGTGAATTCGAACCAGTCTTTGAGACGTGTTTGTGCGTTCCGTGTCGTCCGAGATAGTTTGGTGAAAATTCGAGATTTTCTGCTTTTCTCTCCTCTGCTGTCGATTTATGACTGTATCCTCCTTCTACGTCGGTAGGAAATATTACGTCGGTTTACGTAGACGACCCCGAGTCCCGCGCAACCGTCTCTCTGACAAACCTAGTTTTAGCGCTTAGACTTATTTATGTATACTTGTTTAGTGTTTTATATATTACCTATTTTATATTTACAATCGTTAATTTCATTTATTTAATCGTGTAGGCTAAGTTAGTTAGGTTAAATTTTATATTAAGACGCCATTTTGTGTTGAGCCGACGTGTTTTGACTGATATGGTTAGTAAGGAATCTCCGCCACCGGTTGGTGAAGTTGCGAAAAAGGGACGTCGTAGGAGGCGTAGGGCTGGCAGCCGGGCTGCTAAGCGTCGTTCGCGGAAAACCTCGGGCTCCGTAGTGGCAATAACTGCAGCCATCGCGCAAGAGAAGTCGAGCACCCCGCCCAAGTGCGCCGTCCACGCGTTTATGCTCAAGTATCAGAGTGCCATGAGGAAGATTCCCGCTCAGCTGCCGCCGAAGGTCCGAGCCGGACCACCCAGCAAGAGGGTGAAGCGCGTCTCATGGCGTAAGTTACGTCTTCCTATTACGAACTTCGGTTTCTATAATACAATTTTAGAAGTAGGGTATGAAAACCGTCAAAACGACAAAATTGATTTCAGATAGCCTGTAATAAAGTAATACGATTTTGCTGGTCGCATCGAGAATGGCGGTGTGGCGAGGTCGGATGCTCGCATCCCGCCCTCGTGTGAAAGTGACGGTCATTTAGCCGATGCGATAACCGCTGCCATACTGCCGACTTGACGCACACACAGTTACATGTTATCGTCTTTTGAAAAATTAATTTTATGATCGTATTTTTAAAACGTCATTGTTTTGCTTACGTATTATCTTGCTCGGATAAGTTGATTGCGAGTATGTAAATTCGATGATTGAATAACAACCGCTTGATTAAATATTACTTGGAATTATTTGGAAAATGTATGTACCAAGGACCAATTTGGCAAGAATTATGATCGCAGTTTTTGTGTGAGGGTAAGAATCTACCCACAAACTACAAGTACCCAATAATGCTTTCTCCAGACATTGTGAATTGTTTCAATCGTCAGACATGAAACCTGCATTGATTTTACGATGCATAATGTGATCATAAAATATGCGGAGCATAGGGTCGCTATGCCGGTTGGCGACCACTTAGTGGAGTTGCCAACTTTGGATGCGTGAAAATATATCCTATCTATACTTGAAATTGATATTGTCTATGTATATGAATCCTAAATATTGTCAATTTACGGAATAAGTAATTAAATAACGATTACCATTAACATATTTTTACATATGATCGAAAATGTTCAAAACTAGCCAAAACGCTAGTTTACGACCACTTGTTTCAGTTTTCGACCACTGCTAAGTCAGTTAGCGACCACTATATAAAATAATCATAATACAACAATGTTTATGTTAATTGAATATCTATTTCTCAGAATGATTTATTCTGAAACTAAACATGATTTTAAAAAGTTATATAATCATCAACACAAATAGTAGCTATAGTATATCTACTGGTTTTACTTAAAACCAAGAAGATCTTTTTCACTAAGTTCGTTTACCAAATAATCACCTGTGCTCGGATTCTGAATATATGTTTATAGCTTTTTAGGGTTCCGTAGTAAACTAGGAACTCTTATAGTTTCGTCATGTCTGTCTATACGTCCGTCCGTCCGCCCGTCTGTCCGTCCGTCCGTCCGAGGATAATCTCAGAAACTGTTAGCGCTAGAAAGCTGAAATCCGGTACCAATCTATATTTCAACCACGCCGACAAATTGTATGAAATAAAAAGTGGAAAAAATGATTTATAAGGGTGCCTCTCTCCTACACGTAAAGGGGGGCATATTTTTTTTATTCCATCGTGTGATGTATCGTTGGATAGTTATTTTAAAATGAATAGGGATTTACTAAAATCATTTTTTGATTATGTTAATATTTTCGGAAATAATTGCTCCAAACGCCGAAAAATAGGCGTCCCCCCCACTTTAACTTTTGAACCGTAAGTTTAGAAAATATGAAAAGGAGATATCTAATTCTGGGCCTGAAAATCATTTTGCCTGTACAAGAATGAGATATGTACCAAAATAATCGTCTATTTTCCGTTATTTATATAATTTTAATCTTAATCTTATTAGCAATGGCCAAGTATATAAAATAATTCGATTTCTTTACATAAAAATTCTTACTAAATGTTAATGTCAAGTTGTCAACATGACAGATGTAATGTCAGTTATGGTGTTCCTTATATTAATGAATAGGTTCTCTTTTATTATTTATAATAATCTTAAAAAAGAAGATGGTCGTCGAACCATTCGTAATGTGTTTAATATTTTATTGCAATTTCAGATTATATCAAATCCACTATTAAATAGAACATTAACAAATGCATGCTGGCTAGGCCTTCAACAAACAGTTTTTAGTTGAGGTTTTCAGTAAGATCAAACACGTAAATCTGAATTCTGAAGTCAGGGTCTCTTGTTCGGGTCCCGCCAGACAATACTCTACATAGGGAAATAGTCGTACATATCTTTTTTTAACGCTTACCTACTGTATATTTTTTGCATTTTTTTTTTAGGTAGGGTATCTCGCGGTTCAGCCGAGAGGCTGAATTTTTTGCATAATTTACAAAATGTATTTATACTATTCCTTGTAACGAAACCATAGCTCGCTTTTAAATGCGGCAACGCCATCTAGTTATACAAAAGACAACATATACCGGGAACATTGAAAGCAAACATAACCTAAAATATAACATTGTCTGATTTTAACAATTTGGCCATTGCTGGGAGACGTGATATTCAGGCTCTTGAAACCTTCGTAAATACTCTAATTTATGGCCAAATTCCAGCCTTGTACATTCCAGGCCCAAATTTGTATGGATTTTAAGTTTCTCCTTTTGAACGTGATAGGTATAGAAAGCAGTCTTTGAGATATAGCTTTTTTGAAAATAGCAAATTATAACTTTGTTATTCATATATTTGTATGAAAGACAAAGTTATTTTTTGTTGCCGAAAAATGATTGTATTTTGGCTAGTTGTAGGTAATAGATACGTTCATTTTTCATAGATAATGGTAAGGAACTCTTCGTGCGCGAGTCCAACTCGCACTTGGCCAGTTTTTTCAGTTTATGGCCAATTTTTTCATACAAAATTGGAACGGTCGCAAACCGACATTGCAGTTTTTAAACCGAGTTGGTTTGCGACCGCGATTTTAGTGAGTGAATTAAACGAAGTTTTACTAGGAAAACAAGTGGTCGTTAACTGAAGGGAGGAATCTTTATGCATGTATAACACCAGTTTCTAAATTATATAGCCACAAAAACATCTTTAAGTTCATCAATTTAAGCAAAATAATATAAAGCCTCTAGTGTTAGAATGCGACCACGTGGCCGCTATCTAACGCATTAGATAAATACGTAATTCAGTAGTGCGACCACAGGATTAAAATTAAAGTTTAGATGAAAAATGGCAAAACTAACTAAAAATATGAAGCATAGCTCTATAATTGAAGTAATTATGCTTTTTGACCGAATGTAACATTAATATAAAGTAATAAAACTTATCTTTATTTGCCGACCGACGCGCTATTTCTTTTGCACTACGCGATAGTTCCACTCACTACTGTGTCATGCCGCACACTAAATACCATTATTTTCTTGTTTTGGGTGAATCGGTTAGGATCTAAATTATGACATTCTTATCGTATAAGTATTCAACTACATTAAAATGCTTACTGTTTATTGTTTTCTCGTGAAAATGAGCTATTATCTTTAATTAAAGAGACTCAACCCGTCAAGTGGTCGCGTTACTAGAGGTGGTCGCGTTACCGGCACACTGACCCTACTTTAAGAACATGCTAACACGGATTAGCAATAATACCCACGTTTGTTGAAGCGTACATTCTGTAAAAATCAATATCGCCACAACATGTTTACCAAATAGTTCTCGCTCGTCTGTCACGTCGTACGTTCGGGTTTATCTCGGAAACTGCCGAAAGAAATTGCACGTAGAGCCAAAATTCTTCGTTTCTTGTTGGCAATTATTCGGTATTTTGGTATACCCCGTGATTACGTATACAATGAGTCGCATCTACAAGATTGATAACTTCATGAAAGTATTCAAAAACAACACGCTTCGCAAAATGTCGCGCTGTCAGAAAGCGTCCCACCTAATTAATATTTAATTAGCCCGCGAAAACTTCTAGATTATCACAACCTTGAGTCATCCACATAATATTTCCGTCGCAAGCTTTGCACTCATTAGAATAATTGCACATGAAAATATATTTGCGTGCAGAGAAATGTGAAAGATGTGCGACGGTTAATTATAGCACATTGTTGTCTATTCGAGTACTCACCGGGTTATATCAGGTGTTCCCTGGCCGTTACCCAAGCCTGTAACGTTTAATGGCCGTTCTCAATAACCTATCTATCTCTGGATTTGCTTACTAGAGATGGGAATTTGACATTACTTGTATGGGGCTAATGTCGAAATTCTATCTCTAGTAAGCAAATCCAGAGATAGACTGAATATTGAATTCCGCAGTAAATCTCATATTTAGCTAAGTCAATATTGTTCATTGTTGATGTTTAACTTAAGGCTAGTTCACAGGTTCCAGTTCAAGTTCTAAACAGCTATCTGATAGAAAGTGTCATAGAAATATTTTTAATTTTGATTACTTTTCTATGGCATGATCGGTCAGCCTGGCCGTAAGTGTCCACCCTCCATGGTGATGAAAAAAAACTGCGATTGTTTTTTTTGTAGTATTAATTATAGTTTCCGAAATATTAGGCTTAGGGGTAGGTATCTATCCTACCTTCTTATGGCATTTTTATGTAAAATAAGTAGTAAAACATTTCCTGATGACATGGAACTTGTAAGTCCAAGTCTATCTGGCACAAATCCGGAAACCACAAAACTAAAAAAGAAAACTGTTTTTCAAACGCTTTGTCTCAGGTGTAAAATAGGACGCGACAAAAACACACCACTAAATATATTCTTAGTAGACGTTCTAACCTGATTACGTTACACTTAGTCACAGAGTCTATGCAGACAGATAGACGCACGTATAAGATTTTACTGCAGATGCAAATGAGCCTTATAACTCTTTAAAGAGTTGTAAGGAAATGATGGCTTACAACAATGTAAGTTTTAATTAGTATATCTGCCAGTTGCTGATTATGTAATTATAGGTGCTTTGGAAAAAGAGGCTAAACCATACTTGTGTGTGAAAATATACATGAACAATGTCTTTGTATGTAAGCACAGGGGTGATCAGTAGTGGCCGACTGGCCGAGTCCTACAAAGACTATGTATTTGTACACTAGCTTCTGCCAGCGGTTTCACCCGCCTCCCGTGGGAACTACTCGGCGCACACGGATAAAAAGTAGCCTGTAACCTTCCTCAATAAATGGGCTATCTAACACTGAAAAAAAAATTCAAATCGGACCAGTAGTTCCTGAGATTAGCGCGTTCAAACAAACAAACTCTTCAGCTTTATAATACATATTAGTATAGATAGGTGCTCGGAAAAAGCGGCTAAGCCTGAGCTGTAAATGTACGTGCACATTGTCTTGGTATGCGTAAGCTCAGGGGCGATCAGTAGTGGCCGAATTGCCGAGTCCTACCTACAAAGACTATGTATTTTGTACATTGAGACACAAGTATGGATTACCCGCTTTAGTGAGAAAAAACATCTACTGGGGCTTCGAAAGAGTTACCGCAGCCCTGGTACACAAAGGGATCCAGAAGGAACACGGTGGGTTTTAGTCAGTAAGAGTCTGACACTCCCTCACGCTGCACCCACAGCGGGAGGGGGATCATTTGATGATTTCCCACAAAAAAGAAAATATCTCAATAATGAGTATTTAAATTAATATAGTAGATTGAGATGGGGGGTATTTGTCTTGTTGAATTTTACCTCCTAACCCTACAAAATTCAAGTAGCCATTTGGCAACTATCGGAACTTGGACGTTGCGGCAGCCGCTAGCGTATTTTATATCCGTCCCCGGTATACAAATAGGTTCGTGAAAGTAGTCGGCAATCCATTATTAGCTATTGAAAATAATTGTAAGTGTGTGTACTTAATCTATGTAAAAGCGTTGGACTGAATGAATTTTCATCTATACTAATATATTGAAGAGGAAACAGTTTTTTGATTGTTTGTACCATTCTGGCTTTGAAGCTACTGGTCAAATTAAAAAAAAACACTGTTGGAAAGGTAGACTATACCCGAGTAACATAGGATATGTTTTGTCCAGATACGGGAAGTAGTTCCCCTGGATACGGGTGAAACCGCGGGGAATAGCAAGTACATTAATAAAAATCAGCAAGAGATATCTAATTATACTAATATTATAAAGCTGAAGAGTTTGTTTGTTTGTTCGAACGCGCTAATCTCAGGAACTACTGGTCCGATTTGAAAAATTCTTTCAGTGTTAGATAGCCCATTTATCAAAGAAGGCTAAAGGCTTTTTATCCGGGTGCGCCGAGTATTTTCCACGGGACGCGGGTGAAACCGCTGGCAGAAGCTAGTTGATGATATAAGTGTAAAATCATATTATTAGAAAAATACGTAACTATGTCAGAGTATTTACATAACTGTTGTTTTTTTTGCTATAATAATATTTAGTCACTACAAGACATTGAACTTTAGCTGTAGTTTTTCCGCACGTGTTTAATATTTATTTATTTGAGTTTACGTTGAGTCTGTTATCTCATGAATGATTCACGCATAACGGACATCTCATTCATTGATATATGTTTCTCTTCAAATAAGTCTACCGATGCGAAGTTGGCTGCTAGTAACTTCATGGTAGTCAAGTGTACAATTGACAGCAAGTCAGTGTACCCAAAATCTGTCATATCTGTCAAATTTTACCAATCGAACATTAACCTTCCACTATTGTGATAAGGTTGAAAATCGATCGCAGAAATTTGACAGATGTGTGTACACTGACTTGCTGTCAAAACTACTGTAAGGTCTCAAATGGAGAGAGAGGCAAAGATAATTTGACAAGAACTATAGCAAAGGAAGGGCCCTAAGATATCGGAGGGTATCTCCGTTTAGACATAGATGCAGTTCAATAAGAAAAAACTGCAAATTGAATCCCCATGCAGATAGCAAGAAAACACATTATTTTAAAACTAGCTTCCGCCAGCGGTTTCACCCGCTTTTCCGTGGGAACTACTGCACGCACCCGGATAGTAGCCTATAGCCTTCCTCGATAAATGGGCTATCTAACACTGAAAGAATTTTTCAAATCGGACCAGTAGTTCCTGAGATTAGCGCGTTCAAACAAACAAACTCTTCAGCTTTATAATATTAGTATAGATAATATAAATCAGATTGTAGAATAATGAATCACATATTCTTAAATTGTAAATTACGAATTTTCAAATAATAAATCATACATCAGGTCCAGTAACCATGTTTCAATCAATTAGAAGGTTAACATAAAATCACTAATATCCTACCGTATATTGCAATTCCGCATGTTGCGTAGAACGTTCCAAGGTCAGCTGCTTGACAGGGGTTGTAATAAGGGCATTAGGGCGACATACAGACACGCACACATCGACAAAAACAACCCTATTTTACATGAACACTGGAATTAAAACAGTTTTGTTTGAGGGTATGGAAATTATAGATGTTTTTTTTTTTCAATTTTATGGAGAGTATTTTTTTACTTTTAATGCTACAATTTAGGGAAGTAAAATTAGCAGGTATAAGGTTTTTTTAAATATTGCTCTAAACTTTGAATGGTGCTAGAATAATAATTAGAAATAACCTGATGCTCCAACCAGGAGTTCTCATGAGAGAACTCCTCAACAGTTAGGAGCTTTGATACGAAACTTTTGCGAACGAAATCATTATTTCGTTCTGGTGCTAATCTATACTTACATTATAAAGCTGGGGAGTCAGTTCGGACCGATTTTAAAAGTGAATAATTTTGTCCGGGTAAGCTGACTAGTTCCCACAGGACATGGATGAAACTGTTGGAAGGAAGCTGGTGTAATATTAAAGGAATAGCTAGAATATTACACAAACGCTTTAAGGTTGGCTGTAAGAGAACCCAATTCTGGGTTTAGCTCGCCGTTGTACGGTCCGGGATCATTAATGCACTACCAACTTGCCCTCGTTCCTATTTTAGCCGTGTAATAGGTGTTAGTGTAACCGATGGATCCGTTGTGTTCAGGCTATGTATTACACTACAAAATTGCGAAGGTTTGAAAGTGCAGTAAATATGTCCGCGACTGAACATAAACTTTATGTATTCCTTTTGTGTATTATGTGTTAAGTGTGCAATAAAGAATAAGAACATTATTAAATAATATTTAATATTTATTCTATCTCAGGTGAAGACAACGGCGTGTCGGGGGGCGGGGGCGGCGACCCGGCGGTGCTGGCGGTGGGGCCGGCCCGCAAGCCGCTGCAGTACTCGCGCGACCAGCTCATGCGCCTGCGCAACTCGCCGCTCGTCAAACGCAACTTGGAGAACGCGTTCGCTGGCTGTGAGGCACTGGCGCTGTGAGTTGATGATATCTATACCTATACTAATATTATAAAGCTGAAGAGTTTGTTTGTTTGGTTGAACGCGCTAATATCAAGAACTACTGGCACGATTTGAAAAAGTCTGAGTGTTGGAGAGCCCATTTATCGAGGAAGGCTATAGGCTACTTTTTATCCGGGTACGCGGAGGAGTTCCCACGGAATGCGAGTGAAACCGCTGGCGGAAGCTAGTTTTACCATAAATCATCTGCTAGCCTTTTCCTAATTATGTTGGGGTCGGCATCCAGTCTAACCTGATGTAGACGAGTATAAGTGTTTAGCATGGAGTGACTGCTTATCTGACCTTATTATAGTACCCATGGTTAAGACTGATTGTCACTTTTTAAGATTAGGATTTTTCTAAGATGATCGTAACTTGATGCTGAGATCGTAGAAATTTGTGAGGTGGAGAATAATTATACTTTTTTTCTTGCTATGTGGGTAGACGTTAAGACTGTAACATATAATTACTTGAACTATATTTATGTTTTTTGTATCCAGTGTGTTGAAGAGACGTTCCGATTCGCCCAACGAGGAAGACCGAGGCGCGAGAGGAGATGCACCCAATGAGAACCATAAGGTAACATACCCTCAATCAAAAAATATGTTTGCTATAGAAATAAGAATATTATTTGGATTACTTAAAAGAATGTCTATATTTGTGATCTTGTTGCTATTATTCAATTTTGATTTTTAGATGACCCATGAAATTATTTTTGTAATCCCTTAATTGATAAGATGATCTTCATCAGCAATTTATTTGTAACCTAAACTAAATGCGTTATTCTATTCTGTCCAATGATTTTATTTTTTAATATCAGGACCTAAAATGTAACTACATAATTGCTATTTTTTCTTACCAGGGCGTGTACGGTCGCGACCGTGACCGCGAGCGTCGTTCGGCCGACCCTCGCGAGCGCGTACGCAAGGAGTCGGAGCCGAGCGGCGGCGGCATCGTGCTGTCCCCGCAGCGCCGCAGCTTCACCTCGGGCTGTGGGGCTCCGGCCGCCGCGGTGCCGGCCGCGCCGCCGCCGCACCTCGCGCGAACCCGACCCGACTCGCCGCTGGCGGCCGCCACGCCTGCCCCTGCGCAGCCGGCGCATCCTGCTAAGACTAACGAGCAAGGTAATGGAGACTAAGTAAAAAATAAATTAAAATGTTATTTCTCCCAAAACGATCAACTTTTGGGAACTAAGTTGTTTATTAGGAAAGTGTGACAACACATAAAAAGGGTGTCACTCTTGGTATTGCCACGTAAGCAATTTTTTTTCAAAGAGGAGATTTTAATGCATCGAACAGTCTAATCTTGCTCACGATTTTACATACCTACATATCCCAAAATGCAATCGCAATCCACATTCATCACAAAATAAACATTTGCCAATTAAATTATAATATCTATCCAACTGCCAAGAAGGCGTATGTTTTACTTCCCAACCCTAAACAATCTACAGAACAGCTGGTCAACTTACCTACCCCGAATCTGTCAAATTTTACCAATCGAACATTAACGAAAATTGAAAATCTATTGCAGAAAGACAGATTGAAGTAGGTTGATGTGTGTCAGTACTAGCTGCACTTTAATTTGACCGTTCTTATTCATCTAAATATCCCTTTTGTCTGCAGGCGGTCGTCGCATCGGGTCGGGCCGCATCATGGTGCGCGACGTGCCGAGCAGCGCGTGGGAGGAGGGCGAGTACCGCGGCGCCGAGCCCTACCGCCCGCCGCGCGAGCGCGAGCGCGAACGCGACCGCGACCACAACAGGCCTAACAACGACAGGTATGGCTTCACCCTAACTTTATGTCGTCACTGAAGATCGCGCGAGAAGCTCGCTGCGAGGAAACCAATTCTAGATATCAGCGGGTGCAGTGGCGTAGCTACGGAGGAGCTAGCCGGGGCAGCGCCCCGGGGCCCCCAAGCTCAAGGGGCCCCTGAACTTTTCAAAGTTACTCTCATTTTTACAATAAATAATAAAGACAGGTTGCGACCTAAAAAAAAAGCTCGCTCTGTTCGCGCATGATACTTTCTTACACTTTCTTTTTTCCTTTAAGGGGCCTCATTTTTCTATTTGCCCTGGGGCCCGCGGTTACCTAGCTACGCCACTGAGCGGGTGGCGTTCTGTGAGAGGGGTATAGACACATGCGGACTTGTGTGATGTTGTCAAGTTGTCCGTCAGACAGATGTACCGCTTTGAGGACTTGAAAAACTTTTTAAGAGCAACCAGAGTCTGGAAGTTGGCGATTAATACAACCATGCATTGGAGAGCACGTAAATATCGGTCCTGCGCCTGATCTCTCTCCGGTCGGATTGCCGTGCCATCGGATTATGAGAGTGAGGGAATAGGGAGTGCACCTGTGTCAGCGCAAATGCTTGTGCACTATAATATGTCCTGCGCAGCTGGCTGATCTCCTTAGAGAGAATAGCCACATGACTACACCTAATTCGGCCTTAGTAGCCATATCACACAGACATACAGGGTTCCTTTCCTGTGTATAATATTTATAAGGTTAATGGCCAGTTCTGTCCCAATATCTTGCTAATCAATCAAGCTAATTGGGAACAGAAAATTTCACTTCAATAATACAACAACTAACTTAAACTCTTGGCTGTTGAATTTTTGTGGTGAAAAACTACAAATTTTAGCCATTTCATTCACTGAGTGAAATTGCTAGTATTTTAAATAAGTATAACTGGCCTAAATCAAATGGCAGAGTGCAGGTGATGCACGTATCGAGAATCCGCGTGCGTTGTATATCGCTGCCTACACTTTTGTAGTCTACTATACTAATATAATAAAAAGAAAACATTTTTTGTTTGTTTGTACCCTAAAGGCTCCGAAACTACTGGACCGATTAAAAAAAAATATTAAACTGTTGGAAAGCTACACTATTCCCCGAATAACATAGGCTATATTTTATCCCGTTACGGAGAGAAGTTTCCCCGGGACGCGGGTGAAAGCCAAAACACCTTCGACTATGTATTTAAACTAGTTATGTCCCGCGGTTACACCCAAGTCTCGTGGGTAAGTAGCGTGTAGCTTTCTAACAGAAAGAGGCTTAAAAAAAAGAAGAGGCTATCTAACACTGAAATAATTTTTCAAATCGTCCCAGGGGTGCCTGAGATTTGCGTTCAAGCAAACAAACTTTTGAGCTTTATAAAAGAATATTACCGTTAACTACAGTTAATTGAGTATCATAATTAATTATTATTTGTTGTTCAGGTTCGAACGGCGCTCGTTCGGTAGAGACTCCTACTCCTCTGACATCAAGAGGGAACGGGACGATCGATTCATCAACGAGAAGATGCAACACAGGTAACCACTCTAACATTATACTCCAACATCCAACATTATGCACCAAAAAACGGACAGACCATACTAGAGATTGAATTTATTTATTTTTGATATTATTTTGTTAGATCCCTATCTCTAGTCAGCAGATCGGCAGATAGATAGGTTATTGAAATTTACTATTATACAGCAATTCTGATACTAAATCTTTGCCCATTACAATAGGTTTTTGATTCGTTTCATCAATAGTTGCTTCCTTTTCTAAATTAATAAATAGGTAACACTAGCTTCTGCCAGCGGTTTCGCGTCCCGTGGGAACTACTCGGCGCACCCGGATAGAAAATAGCCTTATAGCCTTCCTCGATAAATGGGCTATCTAACACTGAGAGAATTTTTCAAATTGGACCAGTAGCTCCTAAGATATAGATTTATCCATTTACAATACACCTTGAAAATATACCCCCTCGTGTAGGATTTGAGCGTGTGAACTCTTGCAGATCGTTCAATTTACTTGACATGTCTATTAGTAATTTCTAGGAAGGTATAAAGCGCAGTTGGTGCAAAGGTCACCTTGCCGGACTGTGGAAGAAAGTCCCGGGTTCGATTCCCGGTGTGTCTTTGACGAGCGTGACTGTTGTTTGTGGTCTCGGTCTTAAAAATATAAAAAGTACTGTATTTCATCATCATCTGCCTAGCCTTTTCCCAACTATGTTGGGGTTGGCTTCCAGTCTAACCGGGTGCAGCTGAGAACCGGTGTTTTACANATTGGTTAACTATGGATGGATTTTTCTTCTTTGTACCGTTTTAAATTTCTGTTTTAGAATGGATTTTTATAATAAGTTTCGAGAAATTATTTCTGTAGTATCACGGCAACAAAAATGAAAGAGCAGGTGATTAGGGAATTAAGTACTTTGGATTGAGGGTTTGTAGGCTCATCATCTGCTTAGCCTTTTCCGCATGCAGCTGAGAACTTGTGTTTTACATGAAGCGACTTCCTATCTAATCTGACCTTCATAACCCAGACCCGGGCAACCCGATACCCCTTGGTAAGACTGGTTGTCCGACTTTCTAGCTTCTGACTACCCGCCACCACTGCCAAAGATGGTAAAATGACAGCCGGGACCCACAAGTTTATCGTGCCTTCCGAAACACAGAAGAACTCGTTATGACAAGATGGTCACCCATCCATGGACCGACCGCGCCAGCCGTTGCATAACTTTATGATATGACTAGCTTCTGTCAGCGGTTTCACCCGCGTCCCATGGGAATTACTCGGCGCACCCGGATAAAAAGTAGCCCATAGCCTTCCTCGATAAATGGGCTATCTAACACAAATCGGACCAGTAGTTCCTGAGATTACCGCGTTCAAACAAGCAAACTCTTCAGCTTTATAATATTAGTATAGATAAAAAGCTAATTGAAGTAGTGATTTTAATGTAATTATTTTTGTTTGCAGAGAGGACAACCGTAGATCTGGTGGTCGCTTCTCTCAACGACGCCTTGAGAAAGAAGATGAACCCGAATGGTGAGACACCCTTATAATTCTTATCTCAATAAGGTATACTTTCAGCATTTTCGTATTTTTATTTTTGATCAGATTTAATAGGTTACTAGCTTTCGGTGGCGGTTTCATCTGCGTCCCGAGGGAATAACTTACCGTGTCTCGATGGGGATAAAGAATATCCTATGTACGTCTCCAGGTTCTAAACTACTTCACCACCAATTTTCAACTAAATCAGTTTAGTCGTTCATGAGTTGTACATAATTTGACTAACACGACGTCATATAGATGTGTTAGCAAGATTCTAGACTATCTGTTTACCAGATTTCATTTCAATCAGTCCAGTAGTTACACAATGAAAGCGCGACAGGCAGAGTTACTTTCGAACTCATTAGTAATTTAAAATAATTATTAATATACTATATATTACGCTATCTAGGTTTAGTGGAGGGCCCACATCTCAGTTGGAGACGATCGAGCTGCGCGGTTTCGATGACCCACGTGACCCGCCCAAGAAGAACGGCAACGCGAACAATAAAGAGACTGAGGTCAGTAATGTTTTATCTCACGAAAAATGTACAGTCCGCGGTCATTAATGCAGTACCTATTTTAGCTGGGTAATACCACAATTTAAATATATGTAGAACAGTTGGGAAGCTACCTACTAAAGTTCGTAATGTCACACTCACACACACATGCGCATTGACGGGCATTTATGTACCTTTACCAGTGCTGTCAGTACTGACTGTCCCCTTAAAAGCTACCTGCCAGCTATGCATTTGATTAAAACAGGAACTAAAGTTTGACACATATTGAAGTTAGTACAACCAAATGACAACCCTATGGCTTCGATGGTGCTTACGTCATCATATTGACAACAAGGCTTAGCTTCATTACTGGTACATCTTTATTCTGCGGTAATACAATCTGATCAACCGGTGAATCAGTTGTGTTCTGTCAATGTATTGCACTACAAAATTGCGGAGGTTTACAAGTTGCTACACCACTTATGCCCGGGACTGTACATGCACATTGTTTTTGTGTGCGTAAGCTTGGGAGCGCTGATTAGTGGGCGTATTGTACACAGACAATGTGCGTATATATTTACATACACGCACAAATATGGCTTACCCGCTTTCGTGTGATAAAGCCTGTTAAATATTTACCTTACGCCCTATAAAATGGTAACTAAAGTATGTCCTAGACTTTCTAAAATCTTTTTGATGTTCATTACCTGCTATTCCAAAATTAATTTAAATTTTAACCTACATATTTTGTCCAATTTCTCTACAAAATTATGCAACTCTTACGTTATTGCCGAAATCTTTCTTTTTTTTGTTCAATTTTTGGAATATTTTTAAAGTATTATAGCCGGTACCTTGACAATTATTTTTTGTACATCAGAAGTGGAACAACAACGGCGGGTCTCGTTCCCCGGCGGGCGAGCGCTGGCGCGACACGTCGTCGCCGCTCGCGCAGCCCACCACCGACTCCAACAACACCAGCAATGTACGTACTATAACTATAACCTTTATTTAGTACTAGCTTCACCAGCGACTTCGTTCGCGGAAAACTGACGGAAATTCATACAAACTTAACCCCCCCCCTTTTTACCCCCTTAAAGAGCTAATTTCCAAAAAAAGATAGCCTATATGTTAGCGAGGACTAATAGCTATATAACAAAAAAGTTTCATCAAAATCCGTCCAGTGGTTCCTGAGATTAGAGTGTGCAAACACAATTTTTTACTGTTTTATTATATGTATATAGATAGATATAGATACCTACGTGGGTCTTTTGAACTTGAAAATAAAAGAAACAGTATCAAACTGGCAAGTATTTGTAGTAACCATACTGTAAATTTGATATCTTCATGGTATCTATACTAATACCAGCGGTTTCACCCGCGTCCCGTGGGAACTACTGCGCGCACTCGGATAAAAAGTAGCCTATAGCCTTCCTCGATAAATGGGCTATCTAACACTGAAAGAATTTTTCAAATCGGACCAGTAGTTCCTGAGATTAGCGCGTTCAAACAAACTCTTCAGCTTTATAATATTAGTATAGATTATAAACCTGAAATCCATACAAAAACTTTCAGAAAAAAATTAAACCGACGTAAATTCACTAAAAAACAAAAAATAAACTACTTTGCTTAGCTGTATTGGTCTAGACTCGGTGTCTAGTGGATGCAACTTGTTCGCCGCCATAGTGTGCCATGACCTTAAATAGCATAATAATACCACAGTTTAAATATAGAACAGTTGTGAAGCTACTAGCTAGCTGCTAGCTTCCCAACTGTTCTATATTTAAACTGTGATAATACTATCGACCAGGATAAGGATTCAGGCGTGGAGTCCAAGAGCGAGGAGCCTGCAGCCAACAACGAGCAGCCGGAGTTCAACCTGGACGAGTTCCTCAAGTTCGACTCCATTCCCGATGTGCTTACCGTGAGTATACTAATTATTATATCGTGTACATAATTGTGTTCTTTAATTGCATTCCTCAGGACCCGTTTTGTGGGTCCCAGATAAAGTTCTAGATAGCTATCTGACAGATAATGCAATAGAAATGTGGTCAACATTAAAAACATTTCTATGGCATTATCTGTACCTCTAAAACTGGCTTAATTTCTATGGAGAAGAAAAAGATTCCACAATATATAGAACAGGTGTTAAAAAAATAACTTGGATATAAGTATAATCGTAGATCCAGTAAGGCACAGCAAAATAAAATAAATCAAAAATATGAAAAATATAAATTTAAGAAATAGACGACGCATGACGAGTCCATTTAAAACTGATTTACATGCAGTCCATCATATTTTTCTTGAACAGTGTTGTCAGACACAAATAAATAATGTCCCGATTAAAAATAGAATAATAGGGAATGCATTAAGATTGCTATATCTTCCAGAACGGCGGCGGCGAGTCGGAGGGCGGCAGTCGGTTCAGCCGCTGGTTCCGGCGCGAGAGTCCCACCAACGACGCCAAGCACTACGAGCGGCTGCTGCATAATATGGTCGATGGTTAGTCTGCTTTCTTACGGCCGTTCCCAATAACCTATCTAACTCTGGATTTGCTTACTAGAGATAGGAATTTGACATAACTTGTATGGGGCTAATGTCAAAATTCTATCACTAGTAAGCAAATCCAGAGATAGAAAGAATATTGATTTCGGCAGTTAATAAACTTACTAGCTGTTCTTCGCGGTTCCACCTGTGTTGTGGAAATCATCAGATGACCCCTCCCGCTGTGGGTGACAGCGTAAGGGGGTGTTTGACTTTTACTGATTAAAACCCACCGTGTTCTTTCGGGAGCCCTTTGTGTGCCAGGGTCGCGGTAACTCTTTCGAATAATTCCTTGGCGGGGGCATGCTCTGGCCCTAGTGGGCCCCGTTGGAGTTTGCTGACTTCTATCTGAGGGGCGCGTGGAACAACGCACGCCGCCGACACGGGCCTGTCGTCTCTCAGGAGACGGAAAGACGATGAGCCACCCGAAACTCACCGCCCACAGACCCACGCCTACGGTGGCCGGGAGTCATCTCTTGTCACCCGACGCCCGTGGTGTCTACCAGGTCCACCGCGACAGCCCGGATGGCCGGTGCGGACTCGCAGCCGCTCCGCCGTCTCCTTCTCCAGTTTCGCAAAAGGAGGCGACGGCATCCCTCGCCCCGCACCATGGCTTGAACCAGGGCTGGGCGCGAGAGGTCGCCGCCGCCAATTGCCGCTACGAGAACACGGCGGTGCCCATCCCAGGCAGGACACACCTCCACAGTGTGCTCCGCCGTGTCTTCTGGACCTGTCTGGTCTGTGCAGTGGTGACACCCAGGCGCCACCTCCCGCCCATTGCGATGGAGGTACCTCCCGAAACAACTGTGTCTGGTGAAGACATGTATGTTGCTGGAGGTTTTGTTTTTCTTTATCCTAGTATTAAATACATCCTCTTCTTCTGCAGAGCTGGACAACAGCCGTCCGGAGGCGCCTAGCGAGGCGGAGGCGCACGTGTTCGCGCCCATCTCGCCCGCCGCGCGGCCGCACGCGCACACCACGCTCTTCGACCTGCTGCTGCGTGCCAACGCGCAGCACCAGGACGCTACACCTGGTCAGTATACTATACAACAGCCGTCCGGAGGCGCCTAGCGAGGCGGAGGCGCACGTGTTCGCGCCCATCTCGCCCGCCGCGCGGCCGCACGCGCACACCACGCTCTTCGACCTGCTGCTGCGTGCCAACGCGCAGCACCAGGACGCTACACCTGGTCAGTATACTATACAACAGCCGTCCGGAGGCGCCTAGCGAGGCGGAGGCGCACGTGTTCGCGCCCATCTCGCCCGCCGCGCGGCCGCACGCGCACACCACGCTCTTCGACCTGCTGCTGCGTGCCAACGCGCAGCACCAGGACGCTACACCTGGTCAGTATACTATACAACAGCCGTCCGGAGGCGCCTAGCGAGGCGGAGGCGCACGTGTTCGCGCCCATCTCGCCCGCCGCGCGGCCGCACGCGCACACCACGCTCTTCGACCTGCTGCTGCGTGCCAACGCGCAGCACCAGGACGCTACACCTGGTCAGTATACTATACAACAGCCGTCCGGAGGCGCCTAGCGAGGGGGGGGCGACGAGATCAGCCAGCTGCGCAGGACATATTATAGTGCACAAGCATTTGCGCAGACACAGGTGCACTCCCTATTCCCTCAGTCTCATAATCCGATGGGACGGCAATCCGACACGACCGGTGAGAGATCAGGGGCAGGACCGACATTAACGTGCTCTCCGATGCACGGGTGAATCAATCACCAACTTGCAGACTCCGGGCTACTTTGTGAAAGATTCTAAAACCCACAAAGCGGCTAAAATAGGAAGGGCTAGTGCATTAATCGCCTTGTGGGTTTAGAAACATTCACAAAGCAGCCTGGAGTTTGGAGGTTGTTGGAGGAGTTGGCGGTATTACACCCCGGTGCTTGGGAGGGCACGTAAAGCGGCCGTAGTTATAATTCCACGTCAGAGGCCGTCAAGTACATTTGAGAAATCTCTGACACTAGGGCTTGTCAGGTGATTGAGTTTGAGTTTTAAAAATTCTTTATTGACATAAATATATCACACATTAGGAATAACACAAGTTACACTTTGAACAATGACTGTTACGTTGTTTCTACCAGGCTAAGTAAACGCCTCCAAAAAACTTAACATTAAAAATATCACAATGTTGAAACTTAACTATGGAGACACCGGTCAATAGGTACTACTTACAGTTGAGGACGAATGCCATGCACTATTTGTTAATAGTAACATTTTTTAACACTTATACAATAAATACACATTCATACAGAATTACTTAAATAAAGAGAAACATATTTAACATTCAATTTGCAATGCTAGTCTAATAATTACAAATAAAAAGTGGGTAACTGGTAAAAAGTTACACTGGAGTAATGCGTACACGGCCGGTGCACGGCTGCCTGACGTCATCGCTATGCAAAACATAGTGATGCGGCAGGCGGTAAGTTTTGTACCTGTCGATATAAGGAAGGTCTTTATGTCGAGTGCGGCCTATAGATGAAACTAGATAATTTCGGTTTTTTGGATTCTTTACCAAATAAAATTTTTGTGTTAATTTTAATACAAAACTTTTAAGTATGGGGAATTTAATATTAAGATGTAGATGAACGAGATTAGTTCTAAATGGCGTATTATAGGCAATTTTTAGTGCCTTGTTTTGAATAACCTGTAATTTTTGATAGTTTGTATCACATGTGCTACTCCAGACGGGTGCAGCATATGTAAGACAGGGTCTAACTAGGGTAGCATAGATTTTTAATTTAGTTTTCGGACTTAAGTTGCTTTTACGATTGAGAATCGGACCGAGTGCTCCCAGCGCCTTCATGCCTTTAGTTCGCAATTCGTAGATATGTTT
>NWSH02000085.1:865784-906043 GCA_002382865.2 Heliothis virescens
TTTTTCAATTTTTATCTCCTTTGCCAGCAGCCAGTTACGTAGTCAGTATTTCTATCTGTGAATTTCTTACGATTTACTCTCTGTTTCTCAATACCTACTTGAAAGGGTTTTCATTTTCTAGCATTTTTCATAGTTCATGTTTATTCGTCAGCTGTATAAACAAGTTGTTGCTTTTTAAGCGCAGTTTCAATTTTTGAAAAATCTGTATCGTTAGGTAAAAACTATGCCCTGACTCAAGATACCGAAAAAATATCGTTTTTCATGTAGGATGGGAATCTAAGATAAGAAAAAACATATATTAACTATCAAAATATACCAATTTTCAGATATTGGATGTTTTTGCGAATTAAGTTAAAAGCTACTTCCATACAGAAAGCCTTTTTGCAAAAACGTTCCAAATATAAATGGAACATTTGTTACAAAATAAAATGGATTTACAAAGTTTTGCTAAAACGCTCCAAGATTTTTGTGACGTTTTAACAAAATAAAAATAGTTATTGTGTGATAAAGGTTGTGGGTTGGAACAAAAGTGAGAAAATTATTTTCTGACAGAAGACTTAAAACTTGAAACGTTTTTGCTAATCTGATACTAGGTGTCATAAAAAGTATTTTGATCACATTATCTCGATTTCGGGTGACTTGTGGGTTGGAACGTTTTTGCATAACTACGTCCAAATGTAATAAATAGTTTTTAACTATCATCAAGAAATATAGGCCCTATATTTACGCGAAAAGTTAGAAATAAAGCTGAGTACTGTTTTCTATTAGTCACAACAGAAGATCAGGCCATATTAGATACGGACATGACTTTATCAATGACAAGCTGTACAACCACACAACATTTGCACTACTTCCGTTCTGTGGTATTCAGTCTAAATGATAAATAAAGAAAAAACAATTATAAAACTAAAATCGCCATAATATTTAACGACTTTAATTTTACTAACGTCATTTAAATAGTGAACAGTCCAAAAATCAGTACCGCTTAATAAATTATTCGTGCATTGATTCTCTTCTTAGGCGTGAGGCGCCATTTTGTTTCGCGTTCATTCTTTGCGTCGGCTCGACACGGAGGGGACGCTGCAAGGGCGCACTGCGCTGGTGTAACGACGTCCATTATTGTTCCGAGAAATCAAATTTGATCTTATGCCGAATGTGCGCGAGATGTTGAATTACCATTTATATTGAATAAAACTATTAGTTTGTTATCCTTAGATGAGTGATTTGATTATCTAGTGTGTTTGAATAGAAGGTAGGTCAAAAACCTTGTTTCCTTTGACTGCGTGGCCAATTATTTGCAATGTGACTAAATTCTACCTACGTCTTCAATGTTTTAGGTTATGTTATAAATTAGACCTTGGTGATTGTTATTAAAATCAACCCGTGCACTATCAGTTATCTTTCGAATGTATGTTTAGACAATAGTGGCAAGTAGGATAAATAATATGGGTAACTCTATCCAACTGCAAGCTCCACCCGCCCTTTCTTTGCTTTTTGACGGCTGCTACTTGAACATGGCGCATGTTTAAAACACCATTTTGCTTTGATTCATTTGGTGTGTAAACTTATTTCCTGTTTTGGGATTAGTTAGAACATTTTATTAGTCGACTGAGCTCCAATGCTGTTATTTTTGTATGAAGTTTTTGTGAGATTCTGCTAGCGAGAGGCTTGAGCCTACCTTCGCCGGGTGCCTACTCGTGCAATATCCCTTTTCGAAGTATACATTTTGGATGAGATGGCAAATCATCCAAAAATATATTTTTTCTTTTCAAGTCTTTAGCCATGTGTTAATTTAAATACTGCTTCAACGCCATTGTTTCGATGTAGAAGGATAACCTTATCTCATTATTTATAATGGCGTATCTACATATTTTCCTTATACAGGCAAACTGACAGGTTTTTCTATGGCATTATCTGTCAGATAGCTATCTATAACTTAAACTGATAGTTAATCTTTCAGGATTCTCTTATAAACTCAACCATAAAGTTCTTGAATTACGTGACCTACTTTTTTTCGCATTTTAATGCGAATAGTTTTTGTGAGTGGCAACATTGAAACAACAAAAGCGGCTAGTGGTGCTGAGATTATAATAATAGAGGAAACAAGCGAAACACATTTGTCGATGTTTTTTGGAGTGTAGTAACTATAGCATAGCCAAATTTTATAACCTTAATTTGACACTCGGATAAAAAAAGGGTTTCAATGGACGACGAAGCTGTAGAAGAACAGAATTAACGGAATTGAGTTTCTACCAAAAATATTTCTTTTGGTAGAATTTCGTTTTTAACAGACTTCTTACTCACCAATAATGCCTACCGATAATATTTGTGAAGAACAAAGAAATTAGTGGATTTTTCTGCTTAAAATATTTCTGAAAGCCACACCAAAGCCGTCTCAATCGCCAATAATGACAATTGAAATGTTGAACTGTTTAAAATGTTTTTTTTTTATTAAACTGTGTAGCATGTACAGGGTATCGCAGCTTGTATAGTTCCTCCTCAAACTTTTTGTCGTCACTGAACACGGCGCGATTGGCTGCAAACCAAGTCTAGGTGTCAGCGGGTAGCGGGGATGGGGGAGGAGTATGGACACATGCGCGGGTTTGTGCTCGGAAGTTAGTTTCGGAACGACATCCAGTTTTATTAGAACTGTACACGTGGTTTTGTAAAGTCCTTTGCTGTTTGTTAATATGGATGTTTTAAGAAGATACTCTAATTTCTCATGTAAATGTCGCAGTACGCGTTGGTACACATCCTCCGAAAAAACTTGTTTACCTTGAGGCTTAGCATTTTGGGATTGTATTTGTTGTTTTGGAGCTGTTAGGTGGAAATTCCCGATTTTCAACCTAATGGAACCTTTTTGAATTATCAAAATACCAAAATGGACATTTTAAAAGCGATTAGCTTTATTTCTTGTGAAATTCCTTACTTTACGATATTACGTGGCTACTGAACTGGTTAAAATGAAGGAGTGATCAAAATTAGCCGTTTTATGTCGTTACTTGGGTGTGTCAAAAAACCCAACTACGAATTAGTGGCATTTTTGCGTGTCCCTATGCTCTTAAAGATTTATTATTAATTAACTAGTGTCCAATCCTTGGGTGTCCTGTAAATTCGAAGTTTCGCGTTCGCGCGACTATCTCCACGAAATCGTATCTCAATCGGCTAACAAATTCAGTGACTTACGGCCAATTTTTAAAACTTCCAGATAAAGTTCAGATTCTCAATGTGAGAGGAGTTTGTGCCCAGCAGTTGGACAAGATAAAAAGGCTGATGATATGATAATCTCACAGATAGCGCCATAGAAATGTTTATAATTTCGACCACTTTTCCATGGTATTATCTGTCAGATAGCTAACTAGTAGGTACTTTATCTAGAACCTGTGGAAACTGGACGTAAACATAATTATTCTCAGTTACCGACCTCGCATACAAATCCGACTTTTTAACGAGCATCTGTAATTTGACACGTGACTAATACGTCAATTTACTTTGCCTAATTACGGTCGCAACTTCGTTCAGAAATCAGTTGTCTACTGAGAAAGTAACTCATCAAGTCAAACAAGAATTTATATTCTAGTCGTCTTTAAATCACGAGTGCATGAAACGTTACAACTTAGAGGTGGTGCGGTATCGATTTCAAACACACATTGTCTTTTGTGGAGCTAAAATATCTTGCATATTGTATTATTTCCTTTGTAATTGTTTGACATTCACTTCAGGTAAATCTTTCGGTCTTGATGTTTTCGCTGTACCATGTTTTTTCGTTACTGCGATGCGAAACTTTAATGAATTGTGAAAATGGATTTACGAAACTGTAACTAAAGTATTCAATTATTTATTCAACGAGACTATGTTGTTTGACCCTTCAAAGGCAAATGCATACATTATTTCCTAAAATACTAAACATACATTGACAGGTTGTGCATAAAGTTACAAAATTATCAGAATGGAAGAAGAAACCAGTCCAGTAGGTAACTGGGAACCACTCGACTGTAGTAGCATTACGATGTGCACTATTCAGTTTGAGTAACCAGGATACAATTCCTATTCCTACCGCCGCTCGTTTCCAAAAATTCTGTATCTATAGAATCTTAGTGCTTGTCTTCTTCTTAAGTATAAAATAGAATGTTATACGAAAGGTCATGGGCACGTTGTGTCAGAATAAATGTTTTATTAAGCTGGTCGTCGTAATATTGTTGAGATACAGAAGGAGGACCTATCTAATATTTTAGACTGTGTCAATGTTTATACATCATCACATCTTGAGATGTGATCACTGAAATGGCGCATTATGTCAGAGTGCCGGCTCAAATTTTACCTTGTGCAGACAGCACATCAAGTTACCACAATCTGTCAAATTTCTGCAATAGATTTTCAACCTTATCACAATGGTGGTAGGTTAATGTTTGATTGGTAAAATTTGACAGATTCGGGTACCGTGACCTGTTGTCTGTACTTACATTATGTAAACAAACCACTACCTATAGTGATTCATACACTGTAAATCAGGGCTGTCCAATCAAATCGTCAATCGTAGTTTCTTAGGCGACGAGGCGTGTTTACAAAAAAAACCTTAAATATTTGACTTATGTCGGTTTCTGAGTCTCGCTATCTATTAATTTTTAAGGGAAAATGAATAGATAAACCACCGATAAAGGTGCTCAGAAACTGGCCTTTAGATATTTTGTTAGGTTTTTAATTTCATGAACGTCACCTTAAGCCGAGTAAGGGTGTATGGGCGAATCAATGCGAAGCGGATTTAAATATGACGCCGTCATTTTACCGTGGCACGCACACCACATAAGATACTTCAAAAGAAATCTAACTGTTTGTTTTCTAGTTGCGCTGTATCGCACCGCGTTGCTTCGTGTTCGCATCCACATCTCTCATATATAGGACGCGTCGTAGACATTGGTTTCACGTGACAAATGTGTGACGTGTTCAATCTTTGAAAACCAATCGGACATTGAAAGCATTTTTTACGGGTTTACTTTTAAGGGTTCCGTATTTACTAATTTTTTGGTCTCCATATTGTATGCAACATATAATGGAACGGTTTAAAGTGTACGTTGCGGAAAAATAGTCTTATTGGATCGGTTTCTATGTAAAATGTTTCCAACTGGACATGTTATAACATGTCCTTTTGCATCAGAATGTTATGTTGTAGTTAAAATGTTAGCTCTCATAAAGCTTTTTCGGCATGAACACAAGATTCAATTTCATGTCATGACGAACAAAGCTATGTTACGTAATAAATGATGAAACAATAGAATCTATTATTATGCATGGTTGAAATGTAGTTTCATAAATGGTGACGCGTCAAATAACCTGTTAGCGTTTGTAGTTAATTAATTAAAACAGTAAACGCTCAAGTACTTAGTGGACGAAGTGACTTGTTGTTGAAACGTTTTGTTTATTAAATTAAAGTTGAATGGGATCTTGATACTTAAATATATTATTACCTACTTTGTATTGAAACGTGTCCGTCATACATTGTACATACCTTTCACGAATTTATAATGAATAACTTAGCGTTCGTGCTTATTTCGTGATCTGGCCTTGAATAAACATTGATACTGGTGATTGTATCATTCATCATGCATTAAAACTCGAATTTTACTATACACCAGACACCACATCTAAAACGAAGCAACCGCTTGATAAGCATAGAACTTGTGAAGTAGATGCTTCAAAACAAAACAAGTTCTGACATGTTAAATTTGTAGTTTTATATTGCGTGCACTTATAGTTTTAGAAGGCTTAGTCTACTGAAAGCGAGAACACACATTATGAACTGAATTGCTTTCCAGCCGCCAAAATGGATTCGAAGTACGACCAGAAGTTCGAGGAGATGAAGCAGTACATACCATTCTTGGAGAACATGATCAAGAGACTGGAGTCCACGAGCCAGGCGTCTACCAATCCTCGCCAAGCCCAGCTCGATAAGATCCGGTCTTTAAGAGATCTGCTTTTGAACAAAAAGAAAAGGTTAATATAACATTTGGACGTGTTTGCTAAATTCATATTAGCTTCTGTTTTTTGTCAATGTTTTATACGAGTATATGAGATCCTGTGCATAGCTTGTATCGGCTTTTTTTTTTATTAATTTTGCCATTCGACTCCCCATGTTGCTAAGTCATTGGATTGTCAAGTTTTTAATTGTAAATAGAATATTATGTATTGTAGAATTTAGTCCTCTTGTAAAATAGTTTTTCTCAATTTCAAGTAATTTTTTATACAGGTTCCAATTAGATTTTCGGAAAACCATCGTTTATTTAACCATTTACTTATAATATTTTGTTTCTGTTTTAGAATGAAAATGGAGAATTTACTAAAATGTGAACAAGTTTTAATTAATTTGTACGCAAAAGTGGAACAGGTTTGTTTACTTAACATTTTGAGTTAATTTACTTTTGTAGAATTGGGCGTTATTTTATATATTTTTTTTTGTATTACAGAGGGATACAAATTCGGCTGCCAAAAAAGCGCCAGATCCGGGATTTTCCATAGACCCTCCTACTCCACAGGAAAAGTCAAATTTAGAAGCAGTAAGAAATAAGCTCAAAAGTGTAGCTAAACGACATGATGGGGAAGTTCAGGAAACGTTGCCCGAGATCTTGAGGGTAAATGAAGTCGAGGAAGTACACACTGCGGGTTCTAAAGAGCCAGCANTAGTGGTAGGTTAATGTTTGATTGGTAAAATTTGACAGATTCGGGTACCGTGACCTGTTGTCTGTACTTACATTATGTAAACAAACCACTACCTATAGTGATTCATACACTGTAAATCAGGGCTGTCCAATCAAATCGTCAATCGTAGTTTCTTAGGCGACGAGGCGTGTTTACAAAAAAAACCTTAAATATTTGACTTATGTCGGTTTCTGAGTCTCGCTATCTATTAATTTTTAAGGGAAAATGAATAGATAAACCACCGATAAAGGTGCTCAGAAACTGGCCTTTAGATATTTTGTTAGGTTTTTAATTTCATGAACGTCACCTTAAGCCGAGTAAGGGTGTATGGGCGAATCAATGCGAAGCGGATTTAAATATGACGCCGTCATTTTACCGTGGCACGCACACCACATAAGATACTTCAAAAGAAATCTAACTGTTTGTTTTCTAGTTGCGCTGTATCGCACCGCGTTGCTTCGTGTTCGCATCCACATCTCTCATATATAGGACGCGTCGTAGACATTGGTTTCACGTGACAAATGTGTGACGTGTTCAATCTTTGAAAACCAATCGGACATTGAAAGCATTTTTTACGGGTTTACTTTTAAGGGTTCCGTATTTACTAATTTTTTGGTCTCCATATTGTATGCAACATATAATGGAACGGTTTAAAGTGTACGTTGCGGAAAAATAGTCTTATTGGATCGGTTTCTATGTAAAATGTTTCCAACTGGACATGTTATAACATGTCCTTTTGCATCAGAATGTTATGTTGTAGTTAAAATGTTAGCTCTCATAAAGCTTTTTCGGCATGAACACAAGATTCAATTTCATGTCATGACGAACAAAGCTATGTTACGTAATAAATGATGAAACAATAGAATCTATTATTATGCATGGTTGAAATGTAGTTTCATAAATGGTGACGCGTCAAATAACCTGTTAGCGTTTGTAGTTAATTAATTAAAACAGTAAACGCTCAAGTACTTAGTGGACGAAGTGACTTGTTGTTGAAACGTTTTGTTTATTAAATTAAAGTTGAATGGGATCTTGATACTTAAATATATTATTACCTACTTTGTATTGAAACGTGTCCGTCATACATTGTACATACCTTTCACGAATTTATAATGAATAACTTAGCGTTCGTGCTTATTTCGTGATCTGGCCTTGAATAAACATTGATACTGGTGATTGTATCATTCATCATGCATTAAAACTCGAATTTTACTATACACCAGACACCACATCTAAAACGAAGCAACCGCTTGATAAGCATAGAACTTGTGAAGTAGATGCTTCAAAACAAAACAAGTTCTGACATGTTAAATTTGTAGTTTTATATTGCGTGCACTTATAGTTTTAGAAGGCTTAGTCTACTGAAAGCGAGAACACACATTATGAACTGAATTGCTTTCCAGCCGCCAAAATGGATTCGAAGTACGACCAGAAGTTCGAGGAGATGAAGCAGTACATACCATTCTTGGAGAACATGATCAAGAGACTGGAGTCCACGAGCCAGGCGTCTACCAATCCTCGCCAAGCCCAGCTCGATAAGATCCGGTCTTTAAGAGATCTGCTTTTGAACAAAAAGAAAAGGTTAATATAACATTTGGACGTGTTTGCTAAATTCATATTAGCTTCTGTTTTTTGTCAATGTTTTATACGAGTATATGAGATCCTGTGCATAGCTTGTATCGGCTTTTTTTTTTATTAATTTTGCCATTCGACTCCCCATGTTGCTAAGTCATTGGATTGTCAAGTTTTTAATTGTAAATAGAATATTATGTATTGTAGAATTTAGTCCTCTTGTAAAATAGTTTTTCTCAATTTCAAGTAATTTTTTATACAGGTTCCAATTAGATTTTCGGAAAACCATCGTTTATTTAACCATTTACTTATAATATTTTGTTTCTGTTTTAGAATGAAAATGGAGAATTTACTAAAATGTGAACAAGTTTTAATTAATTTGTACGCAAAAGTGGAACAGGTTTGTTTACTTAACATTTTGAGTTAATTTACTTTTGTAGAATTGGGCGTTATTTTATATATTTTTTTTTGTATTACAGAGGGATACAAATTCGGCTGCCAAAAAAGCGCCAGATCCGGGATTTTCCATAGACCCTCCTACTCCACAGGAAAAGTCAAATTTAGAAGCAGTAAGAAATAAGCTCAAAAGTGTAGCTAAACGACATGATGGGGAAGTTCAGGAAACGTTGCCCGAGATCTTGAGGGTAAATGAAGTCGAGGAAGTACACACTGCGGGTTCTAAAGAGCCAGCACTGTTTCAGAGAAGGCCAAATAAATCCCCATTGTCACCAACGCGCTCTCTAACTACAACAAAGGAGGAAAAAGTTTCTCCTTCATCTTCTAAGAGAAATTATACACGAGTTTTAGTGTCGCCAGAACGTGATGCACGCAGTTGGTCTGCGTCTAAATCGCCTGAGAAACCACTCTTTAGCAGGCGGTCACCTCGTAGGTCTCCTAGAAGACATTCCCCTAACTATCATAAACGAGAAAGAAAAAAATCCTTCAAGGACTCGTCAGGACGCAAATCTAAAGATTTGAATATCACATTAAATGTTCCGGAAGATAGTTTGAGCACTTTGAACACAAAAGACATATTTACTAGGATAATTAACTGTAGCGATGGTGACGTAGACATCGATACGTTACGCGTGTTGCGGAAGCAGATACTTACTGAACTTAAAAAGACTGGCGCCAGAGATGACATATCCGACTTAATATTAAAGTCTTATGGTAAGAAGAAAGGGAAAATTAGGAAAAAGGAAGAAGTTGAAGAAGGCGAGCTTTCCGACAGTGAAAGCGAAGTCATTGAAAACCTTTATGGCAATTTAAGCGGTAATTTAGTCCTTAAAGATCAAAGTGAAACCAAAAATCCTTCGGATAAAGACAAAGCCCGAAAAATTCAGATATGTCTAGTAATCAATTCCGATCAGGATAACAATGAAACACATACCAATAAAGTCGCAGATTTGCCTAATAATCCTGAATTGGAATTAGAAATGTACAGTACAGGAAGCCAAGAGATTAATAAAACCGCATCTAATAAAGAACAGGATCAAAATCAAATAGTAAAAATAGACGATGTTGATGATGAAGCTATACCTCATGAACAGAATACGGAAACTAATGTTAAAGAGAACAAGACTATTGAGAAAGAAACAAAAACTAGTAGCGAAACTGATGTTAAGGTACAACAAACATCGGAAGAGTGCAAAAATGAAGAACCAGCTACAGAACCTATCCAATATAAAGCTAACTTCTATAATCCTACTGAAGATTGTACTGCTGACGAAGAAAAGAAGTCAGAAGGGAGCAATAAAGTTTTGCCAGTGACAGCACAAAATATAACAGACATCAAAGGTGACCCTAAAGCAGAGACTACCGGTCCAGAAGTTTCTACATCTAGTAATAAAGTATGCTATATTGAAGCAGAATTACAGAAAATGGAGAAACCAGTAGAAATACCATTACTGAATGAGCCTATATTATCAGAAACTCCAACGAAACCCGCAGTTTCAGAAATTGATATATTACAAGCTCTTAAAAAAGAAATACTGAGTGAGTCTATTACAATTCCCGGGGCCGAAGCTTCTACGCCACTTTTACACCAACCTAAATTGAATAAAGTGGCAAGTGCCAAAGAGATTTTTCCTAAAAAGAAAATATCAATAGAAAACTACAAGCAAAAGATTGAAAGTTCCATACGACTTTATACGCCCGATAGTGACTCAAAAGACGACCTCGTCAAGAAACCTAGTCTGAAACTGACCGAGAAAGAATGTGAAAGGTTTAATATCCCTAAAATATCTTTTGATGAGGATAGTTCAGATGAAGATGAAAGTGAGATTAAAGCAAGCGATGTATACAGTGATCTCGCTCCTACATCGCCTGACCGTGATGAGTCTACTATTGGGTCGACAGCACCAATAATAATACCTGTTGATCCGGTGAAAGCAGTGCCGGTAGCTAACAAAGTTGACGTGGACATGAGAACTTTGCCACTTTTATCCCCTAATCAAAATAAACAACCTACATTAGTACCCACCACCAATGTTACAAAACCCTTAAGTAACGAGACTAAGGTAGCTCCCACTAAAGTCGATACAAAAATTGATCAAAGCAAAAGTCTTAATAGACCAGCACTACTGGATCCTCGTGTAAGACGGGACATCAGCTCTAGCCAAAGTCCTAGTCCACATACTGCTGATAGATCAAGATCGTCAGTTTATACAAATATAAATCAAAGTCTCTCAAGTCCCGCTACGAATGCGTCTATGACGCCTAATGCTCGGTCATATGAAATGACTCCTAATCACCAACCGTTTGACCTTGAACAATCAAATAAAAAACACGTGTATGTGCCATCATTTAGTATGTTTGATTCTCGAGATAGAGAAAACTCGGTTTCAAGAGATTCCCGAGAGAAGGTTGAGCGATCAGAGCCAAGAAAATCACGATTTGAAGATATTGGAGACTCCAGTTGGAGCTCGAGTGACGTTCCAAATACACGATATAACGATACCTATAAGGGATACAAGGACAGATATAAGATCGATAATCGTGATTCCTACAAGAGAACAGAAGGTCACATGACACCTGTTCAAACTTTTGGAAGATCATCTGATGGGCCAACTACGTCTACCCAACAATTTAGTAGATTAGACAAACCCATGACTCCTTCGCATCCATTTGGTAGGTCTGAATGCCCTTCTACACCAATTCACCACTTCGGCAGGTCAGAATGTCCTCCGACGCCCAGTCACTCTTTTGGAAGATCAGAATGTCCTCCTACGCCAAGTCATACTTTTGGAAGGTCAGAATGTCCTCCCACTCCAAGCCATTCTTTTGGAAGGTCTGATTGTCCTCCCACTCCAAGCCATCCTTTTGGAAGGTCAGAATGTCCTCCCACTCCAAGCCATCCTTTTGGAAGGTCAGAATGTCCTCCCACACCAAGCCACTCATTCGGAAGATCAGATGGCCCTTCTCCGAAACATCCATTCTCGACTCAATCGACATTCATGAACATGGAGTGCCCGTCTACTCCTAGCCACTCATTCGGCGCGACAGAGTGTACACCAACGCCTACACCATATTATGGTAGAAATGAATGTCCTCCTACTCCAAATCATGCATTTGGTAGATCTGACTGTACACCGGGGCACCCTTATGGGGTTATTGAACATCCTAAAACACCCAGCCATCCCTTTGGTCGATCGGATACGCCCAACATGTTTGGCAGAAGCGACTACAATGCTCAAAAGTATACTAAAGATCCAAGACTTAATAGAAAACCAGAATATGATACGCCTTCTCAATTAGATGAAAGAGATCGTGGATATTATAAAGACCGCGGTTATTATCACGGGGGTTCTTATAAATCTCAAAAACCTGTAAGTGCATCAGACTCTTATCAAAACTATGACAGAGAGCAAGGTAGAAATAGCACCTACAGGTACTATGCGCCTGAACAAAGTGGACGTCAATTAAATAAAGATCAATCAAGGCGTGAACCAAGCGTAGGTGCCCCAATGTCCAGAGACTACGATAGCCGTAGAAACTTCTACAAAGATCCTAGAGGCTATGACGATATCCCACAACGGAATCAGCGTGAAAGAAGTGTTGGTCGTAATGTTTATCCAGAAAATAACCGTGAAATAAGTGTTGGACAGCACAGTCGCCATGAAGGGAATTTTACTCGGTCATCTTCTAGAGGACCAAGCGTTGTAAAACATATTCCCATAGAATCGGAGAGTAACACATTGTCAGTCAAACCACACGCTGGCCGTTCGTTCACCATAGATACCAGTGTTAATGCTACATTCCAGAAGTTCCTTGAGAGAACCAGAGAAAGTCAAGTCTGTGAGGACAATTTTGATGCTCGAAGAAAAAGAGCATCCAGTGTGGGTCGATCGTTAGGTCGAGAATCTAGTTGCTTTAGAATAGCACCCGATGGCGACGATTCAAAAAGAAACTTCGAAGTCAACAATAAACGAGATATTTTTAGAAGGGCGTCAAGCGTGGGAAGAGATTTGTCCCATTCCCACACAGAGAAAAGGAGCTTCCAAGAAATTAAGGCTGAATTTAAAACTTATAGACATCCTGTTAAGGACTTTAATAAGTTTGATACTGGTAAAATACGAAATATTGATACAAAATCGAAAAATTCTGCTGATAATGTTGGTCGCAGTAGAAAAGATTATTATGAGCAGTATAAAGACGAAAAGCGGGTTCAAAAATCTAAAACTTTCAATTACGCAGATCCGCGTAAATTTAATAAATTAAGAAATAAATATGGCGAGGATCCCCGACAGAGGAAAAGTGGAATAGTATACTCAAATGACAATATTGTGAAGGGTGCTATTTTAGCATCTGGCTATGGGGTAAAAAATTATAAAATTCCCAAAATAAAACGTGTAACTGAGGAAAAAGAAGTGATTCCTAAAGTTGATGAGTCCGTACCCAAAAAGAATGATAAAGAAAAAGATAAGAAGAAGAATACCGAGAAGAAAAGAGATGAAGAAGACTTATCCAAAGAAAAATCAACTGATAAAAATAAAGGTAAGGCAACATTGAAGCAAAATGATAAAGGCGCAACAAAAGGTTCCAAGGATAGTGAAAAAGCCAAAAGCAAGGAAATAAAGAAGGTTAAAAATAAAGAAATTGATGTTAAATCAGACTCTGAAACGGAACAACGTCTAACACCTGTAGATAACTTGAATAAGTCAACAGAGTCTGTAGATGAACAGATTGGAAGGCGTACAACAAGATTGAGTACTAAAATGGCAGTTTCAAATGCAGAGGGCACTAAAAAAACTAAGAAAGGCAGGATTTCAATTATGAGCGATTCCGAATCTGATACAGATACGAGAGTTCCCAAAACCGATGCACTTGATTCAGGTCCAACGAAACCTGTAACACCAGTACCTGTTCTGCAAAGCAGTCCTATAAAAGAGAAAAAAGTATCGAAACAAGCGAACGCTGTCGATATTGATACTAACTTCGGCATCGAGTTGGAAATGTTTTCCGACAGTGTCGTTTCTGATCCTGTTCTCGATAATATTAATGCTCTAATTGCGGACCTAGATAATGACCTTGATGCATCGAAAACTGAAGCCGGTGACAACTTTACTAAAGAAATTACGCTTGAGAACATGATGCAAAATATCACATGCCCTCAAGATAATGCGAGTACAGATGAGATTTCCAAAGTTCTTAAGATTAATGAGTCGCCTAAAACCGATAAGGTATCCGTAGTTTCTTTATCGGACACAATTAAACCTAAAGAAACCGAAGGAATTTCGGAAATACCTAAAATTACTGATTCTAAACTTGATACTACAAACGCTTCCGATGTATCCTTGCAAAAAGAGGAAGTGAAAGATGAAATGGAGACAGAGAAACCGACTAACGTCGATATTGTTTCAACTACAGAAACAGAAAAAGACAAAATACCTATGGATGATAAACGTAAAATAGATGAACAAAGTTTGGATGGCTGTTCTACTCCAGACAGTACTATCAATACTGATGAATTCTTAGAAAAATCCAAAAATGATGAAGTTGTAGTGGATAGCACAAATGAAGAAGCACAAAGCGAAACTAATGTAACTTCCACAGATTCTGAACCTAAACCCAGTTCATCACGGAAAGAAACAGCACCTTCAGAATTAGACAGTTTATTAACAATTTTACAAGATAAATCTTTGAATGACTTACTGAAGAAGCTAACTGATAAAACTGATGGAAAAACTAGAAAAATGCTTGAGAAAATTAGTAAAATAGTGGCTGATGATGAACCCGATGAAAAAACAGAAGAAGTAGAGGAAAATAAAATTGAGGTTTCTTCTATTGCTGATAACAGTTCCAATGAGCAAAAGGCAGCCAATGAAAAGGCTGCAGAATCAGAGTTACCGGTGAAGAAAGACGAAGAGAAAGAATCTAATCAAGTAAAGGATAATATAGAGAAAGAGATTCAGTCTAATAAACAGGAAGACACTGAAACTAAAAAAGAAGAAGACACTAAAACTAAAAAAGACGAAGACACTAAATCTAACAAAGAAGAAGCTAAATTGAATAAAGAAGATACTCAATCGAAAGACGAACAACAGGATAATGATGAAAATCAGGACAAAGATGAGAGCTTCGAAGATTTTATTGGGGATGACAGTCATGAAGAAGAAGATTTAAGTGAGAAAACGTCTAAAGCGAAAGGCAAGAAGAAAATGCCGGTAAAAAAGACAAAATTCGCCAAGAAAGGGAAACGTAAATATACTAGAAGGACGACAATGGCTGAAAAACGAGTCACACGGGCCAGCGCTGCTGTTGTCACCCAACAAAAAAATAAAAAACCACCTCGGGAATTACAAAAACTTCATGCAGATATTAAAGAAATGTATGACAGAGATGATATTTTAAGCGCCACCGGCATCAGAATGTGTCGTTTAGCAAAACTGGTTCATGACAAATCACCTCCAAAGGATGACGTAGTATTACCTGAGGTAGAACCTGTGGTTGTTCTAGAAAAGTTTAAGAACAAAGTTCCTGAAACCGACAAAAGTCATCAGCCAGCTATTCCTGAAAAAGTGAGAAAGAAGCCAGGACCTAAGCCTAAAGCCAAAGTATCTACTGATAGTCTACCAGAACCAGAAAAGGGGAAATATAAACCCGGTCCAAAGTCCAGGACTAAAACTAAACGGGATTCAGATCCTTACGACTTCGACACAGAGTCGATAGATACTACTACCGAAAGTGCACCAAGAGCAAGTGATGACGATTCTGAAGACAGTTCTGATTCCGAAATTGGGTCACTGGCGTCTTCAAAGAGCTTCGGCAGCAGCGAAATCTTATCCGAAATTAAGAAAAAGACTAAACGCAAACGACGCGGTGGTTGGCAAGATGGAGTCATTAAACCTAAGTATAAAAAGAAAAAAGTTGAGACAAAAGTGGACAGTACTCCTGAACCTTCGGATACCACATTAACTCCAGAAAAACAATGTGCAATACAGACAAGCTTTAGTTTTACTGATAGAAACTACTGCTTCAGCAAAAATGAATCGGTTTATTCTTGCCGTCTATGTCGATATACTGGTAACGATATTGTACATCATTATAAAAATGAGCATCCACATGTAGAAATTCCGTTATCACGTATGGCTCCGGCAGTAGCCAAAGAAGCGATTGAGCAGTGTAAAGAAATCGACTTTAGAGCTGTCAGCAAAATATCTTCACTAAAATACGTTTGCATTTTCTGCTACCAAGAGTTTCCTAATAATAACTCTGTTCTGGAAACATTCTTCTGGCACGTTGTAAGCATGCATACCGGTGAATACAAACACGGCTGCTCCGAGTGCTCAAAAGACAAATCCTGCCCCTATAGTTTGGATATCCCACCGCCCCCGAAAGACCCCCATGGTCAACTCACGGGTTACATTTGCAAGAAATGTAATTTTACTCAATTGTCTGTAGAGAATCTTAAAACGCATGTCATTCGACGCCATAATGATGAACAGACTTTTGTTTATAATATAAACTTATCTGCTATGACTAAGAAGGAATTGAAGGAATTGTCACGACGCAGTGAATTATCCAAAAAACCCGCAGTAGAGACTGCTAAGATAAGTGAGGATAAAAAAGAAGTGGCAACTGAGCATGCCAGTGTACCTGAAGTTTCGCATCGTAAACCTGGGAGACCGAGTAAACAGAGTGCTCTAGCACCTATTCAATCGAAGATAACTTATGAAACTGATGACAATGCCGGCGAGTTCTCCGACTTGGATACCAAACCTGTTGAAAGTACTATCAAAGTAGAGCAGGTTGAATCAGAAAACACTGACGAAGTTTTACAAGATCCTCCATCTGACAATATAAGTAAAACTGATCGAATCACGGAAGAGGAACAGCAACCTCCTCAGTCTAAGCTACAAGAGATATTATCTAGCCCAGCATTGACACTCACAGATTCCAACCGACCTTCCAATGACATAGTCGATTATCCCCACTTCAAAATTAACATCACGGAATCCGGCGCTAAGGAATATAACTGTTGCATCAACGGAAAAGACAAACACTTCAAGACTACTCTTTTGATTTCAATGAAAAAACATGTCCAACTGAAACATTCAGAGACTTGGGACGGATATTGTTTTATTTGCAAAGTTATTGTCACGCCGCAAGGAGCGCACAAATTCAAGGACTGCTTACAACATTATCTGGACAAACATATGGACAACTTCCCACTTATGGAGAAGGAAACGTTGCCAGAAGTGACAGATGAACAAGTAACGCCTGTCGAAAACCCTGCTCTTAAGCCGTATATTAACGTCCGACCTATCTATGAACTAATACCTAACGCGGATGAAGCCGCTAAGGAAGTTTCGAGCTTCCCGATAATACAGAGCGTAGTGAGTCTAGGAGTATCAGATCCTCCACTCCCGAGTCCCACTTACCCGACTGTGAGACAAGAGATCAAGACTAAAGAAACGTTCAAATACGAGGAAGTTCAAGCGCGAGTGATGTCGAGTAAACACCGCGTGGTGCTAGAAACTATGATGGCTAAAGATAAACTAGTGAAGGTTTATAAATGTGCGGGTAGATTCTGTTCGTTTACGTCTGATTCGGCAGAAGATGCGCTGCTTCACGCGTCTACGCACGAGCGTATCGGAGGGGTGGATGCTTTGAACTGCTCGTACTGCGACTTCAATGCCATGGGGAATGCTATTGACTTGGTGATGCACGTGTTTAAAGAGCACGGCCACTGCCAGTATTCGTGCGGGCAGTGCTTCTACCGCGCGGCCGCGAGCCAGTCGGTGGGGGCCCATGCGACCCGGGTGCATGGGACATCGCTGGCTACTACTACAGTGCTGAGGACCACGACGGTCACTCCTAACGCCGTGACTGAAGGCGCTATGCTGACGCGAGAGCAAGCCGTACCGTATTACGTATGTGCCAATGGTAAGTTAAATTGTTTAACTTCATAATAACACTAGCTTCTGCCAGCGGTTTCACTCGCGTCCCGTGGGAACTACTCGGCGCACCCGGATAAAAAATAGCCTATAGCCTTCCTCGATAAATGCTATCTAACACTGGTTCCTGAGATTAGCGCGTTCAAACAAACTAACAAACAAACTCTTCAGCTTTATAATATTAGTAAAGATTTTTATTTTTATAAAATAGGACATGAATTCTTGTTTTCTGCCTAAAGTTATTCCTGTTATTTTTCAGTGGAGAGCAGCGGTCATACATGCAAGTTCCGCACCTATACTCCAGATAAATTTTGCGAGCATTTGCAACAAAAGCACAACACAGCTACCACGCATCCTTGCTATGTATGTATATAACAATTTAAATAACCAGCTTAAGTATATAGATATGATAATAATTATGAGCTTATCTTATGAAATGTACACATTTTCCTTGTAATTCAAATATAAAAGATAGGGAAGAAAGTTCAATAAACCTTATCATCTTTTGATTCGCTTACTAGTGATATGAATTAAACATTATTCATACGGGGCTTGGGACAAAATTCTAACTTTAAGGTGCATTTCAATAACCAATTATTCCTTTGTTTTGCCATTAAAGATGGAATTTTGACTCCAGCTTAAGCTCCATATAAATTATGCCAGAATTCAATGTCTAATCACAAAACAGTGGATAATGGCTTAAAAAATCCACCGTTAGTTAACAAATCTAGAGACAGATATTGAAATGAGCAGATAGCTTATCTACTATCCAATTAGTACGAATAAATTAAGGTGAGCAATATAAAAACAGCCTGACACAATTTATAAAAATATATTTTTTAATTAGATAATTATAGTAATACTAGCTTCCCGTGGATTCATCTACATCCCGTGGGAACTACTCCGGAATAAAATGTAGCCTATAGCCTTCCTCGATAAATGACATACCAACACTAGAGAATTTCTCAAAGCGGACCAGTAGTTCTTGAGATTAGCGCGTTCAACCAAGCAAACAAAGTAACTCTTTAGCTTTATTATATTAGTATAGCTATAGATAAATTCTTATGAACATTTTTGTTACCATACAATATAATTATTCTAATTGCAGATATGTCNCTATCTAACACTGGTTCCTGAGATTAGCGCGTTCAAACAAACTAACAAACAAACTCTTCAGCTTTATAATATTAGTAAAGATTTTTATTTTTATAAAATAGGACATGAATTCTTGTTTTCTGCCTAAAGTTATTCCTGTTATTTTTCAGTGGAGAGCAGCGGTCATACATGCAAGTTCCGCACCTATACTCCAGATAAATTTTGCGAGCATTTGCAACAAAAGCACAACACAGCTACCACGCATCCTTGCTATGTATGTATATAACAATTTAAATAACCAGCTTAAGTATATAGATATGATAATAATTATGAGCTTATCTTATGAAATGTACACATTTTCCTTGTAATTCAAATATAAAAGATAGGGAAGAAAGTTCAATAAACCTTATCATCTTTTGATTCGCTTACTAGTGATATGAATTAAACATTATTCATACGGGGCTTGGGACAAAATTCTAACTTTAAGGTGCATTTCAATAACCAATTATTCCTTTGTTTTGCCATTAAAGATGGAATTTTGACTCCAGCTTAAGCTCCATATAAATTATGCCAGAATTCAATGTCTAATCACAAAACAGTGGATAATGGCTTAAAAAATCCACCGTTAGTTAACAAATCTAGAGACAGATATTGAAATGAGCAGATAGCTTATCTACTATCCAATTAGTACGAATAAATTAAGGTGAGCAATATAAAAACAGCCTGACACAATTTATAAAAATATATTTTTTAATTAGATAATTATAGTAATACTAGCTTCCCGTGGATTCATCTACATCCCGTGGGAACTACTCCGGAATAAAATGTAGCCTATAGCCTTCCTCGATAAATGACATACCAACACTAGAGAATTTCTCAAAGCGGACCAGTAGTTCTTGAGATTAGCGCGTTCAACCAAGCAAACAAAGTAACTCTTTAGCTTTATTATATTAGTATAGCTATAGATAAATTCTTATGAACATTTTTGTTACCATACAATATAATTATTCTAATTGCAGATATGTCAAGCGGACATACCGTCACCATCGGAGCTGGTGGTGCACATGAAATGCCACGGCCTGAAGCTGTACCAGTGCACATGGTGCATCCTAGGTGCAGACAACGAGGGAGAGCTGTTAGCCCATGTGTCTACGGTGCATCCTACTAAACAGCCACAAGCCTACCTCAGAATCATAACCAACAAAGTAAGATTTCTACCGAACAAGCCAAGTTAATATAAAATGTGGTTTTTTAAAGTACTGGTTTTAGTGCCAAGTTTAAATAGTAAAGGTGAATTGCACCATTTTACTATAACGATAACCAAACTTAACCGGTTGTGGCATTGGCTAACGGCCGTTCCCAATAACCTATCTAACTCTGGATTTGCTTACCAGAGATAGAAATTTGACATAACTTGTATGGGGCTAATGTCAAAATCCTATCACTAGTAAGCAAATCCAGAGATAGACAGAATATTGATTTCCGCAGTAAATGGGCAGTTTGAAAACTGAAAATGGTTTGGTTATAGTTAAATGGTACAACCCACCCTGTCTTTTTTTTAAGACATTGTAACCTAACACTAAAGTGGGTACTTTTTGTTGAAGTTTATTGCTTTTATTGTTATTGGCTAAAGTAGCACGATAGATATTTTTGTGTTATACCTACAAAATATGTAATGTGTAATGCTCTCTCGCTTTGTTATGCTTAGCTTTTGCATGCAAGCCATTGCTGAATATTCTATTTAGCTATAAACATGTTATATGTAGAAGGTAATTGCAGATTTTAGTGCTACTCTTTACTTATGTCCAATTTATTTTACAGGAGGGTTCGAACGAGCTACGAGTGCTACCTCTAGCGTTCCTGAACAAAAAGAAGGTGCCCACTGAAGACGTGACTCCAAGCGCCACCAAGGAGAACCCAGTGCGAGAGGCTGAACGCTCCATCGACCTGGAGAAACTCATTGGCCTCACCATGCTCGTAGAACCGCAGGAGCCGACCGAACCCGCGGCAAGCACACAGTTCACTGAACATTTGGACCCTCTCCCTACTGAGGAAACACCACCTGTCGAACCTCCAGTTCAGCATCTAACGTTACAGTCTATGCTTCTTAAACCTGTTAAAAGCATCGCTACCGTTGTCAGCGCGACACCAGAAACTAATCAGCTTGAAGTGCAAACACCTGTCATTCCTAGTGTCCCCGCAGTAGAGCCGTCGGGCAGCAAGTCTCCGCCCCCACGTATTAAGTCCGAGGATGTAGAGCCGCAGAAGACGCTGCCCACTGAGGTGGTGGTGCTCGACAGCGATGACGACGAACCCCGCCAGCCGGTCATTGACCTCTCCGAGGAAGACGCCACCACCGCCAAGAAAATCTCTGAGAAAGCTATTTCCACTTGTCCTAAATGCGTGCAAGTTTGCAAATCTTTCTCTGGTCTGAAGAAACATCTGTTCTACTGTTATCCTAACAAAGAAGAGGGCTGTCGTTGCCCCCATTGCCCCTACATCGCCAGCAACAGAGACAACATTCTGCAACACTATGTAGACGACCACGGTGACAAAGACGTCCTACATAAGAGGTACCAGTGCGGCGTGTGCCTCGTCCAGCTCGCGTCCGCGCAAGTCGTCAAGAAACATCTGCGTAATGTACACAAGGAGAAGGAATTCGTGGTCACCTCCACAGTGGGCAAGGGCTGCACCAACTACGTGGTCAGTCCGGCCAGGCCGGAGAGGAGGGAGCTGCCGAAGAGGAAGCTGAGCGGCACCGAAACGACGCCCAAGCGCAGGTTCGGCCCTCAGGAGATACACTTGCTGCCCATCAACCCGATCCTGGAGCAGCTGGTGTACTGCTCGGTGTGCGAGTTCAGCACCAAGGTGCGCCTCAACATGGTGCGGCACCTGCAGCTGCACGCCGAGCAGCTGCCGGCCGCGCACTCGGCGCCCGTCAACCCCGTGCCGCACCTCGAGACCAACGAGAAGCACTTCGACAAGATGCTCAACCTCGCCGCCTCCTCCCTCGGCACGCGGCCAGAGCGCCGCGCGGAGCCTCCGCCCGCCGCGCGCATGCCGGCCGAGCTGGTGCCGCGCTACCCGCGCCTCGTGCCGGCGCGCCAGCGCAACACGTGCGGCGCGCTGGGCTGCGCCTACACCAGCGTGGACGAGCCCATGCTGCGCCGCCACTGGGAGACGCTGCACTCCGGCCCCGCCAGCTACAACTTCCGCTGCGTGCACTGCCCCAACACGCAGATCACCGACAGGTCCAAGCCCATCACGGCCGCTCGCGTCATAGCACATTTAAAAATGCACGACGAAAACCTATACGCGTGCTCTAAGTGTAACTTCTACCACTACAAGCGAGAGGCTTTAGAGAAACATCTGAACGAGACTCATCCGAACGGTCAGTTGATGATAGTGCGCGAGAGTCCCGCTGCGGCGGCGGCGGCGGCTGCAGCTGCACAGGCCTCGCAGAACGTGGCGCCGACCATGGACCTGAAGCCCTGGCAGTGTGGCTTCTGTCAATTCAAGAGCATGTTACGTCCCGAAGTAGTGGAGCATTGCTCTAAGTCTCACCAGTCGAAGATGCAGTTCAGGTGCGGGTACTGTCCGTACCGCGCGTCGGCGCTGGAGAACGTGAACAACCACCTGGCGCACTCTCACGCCGGCGAGGCGGAGGACGTGGTGCACTACTACTACCGCGAGGGCTCGCTGCCGGACGAACCGGACGGCACTCCGCGCTGGATGAAGCAGCGCCAGAAGGCCATACCTACGTTACCTGAGGTCAAAACTGAGGAAGATCCGCCGGAGCCGACGCCAGCGCCGCCACCCGTCAACATCAACCTGAACTTGGTGAAGAAGGAGGTCGTGGAACCTGATGTTGCAGTAGCGGAGAGCATAGAGGAACTCTGCTTGAGGTTCGGGAAGTTCTGCGAGCCCAACGGCATCAAGTTCAAGTGTCCGCTGTGCACTGTCATTACTGAAGACACGAGAGAAGCAATGCAGTCGCATTTATATGAAGAACTGCAGTATAGAAAGTAAGTTAATTAACTATGTTTTGTTACATGATTGGAATAATACTTTTACAAATCAATCTTTACAATAACTTTTTATTTTCAAGTTTAATGAGAAAAATATTTTACATCATATTGTATCCATTGAAGAGAAGTATGTGGTTAGACTACCGTAAAATCAGTAATACATTCTATTATATTTTTGTTTAAATGCCAGTAAATTGTAAATCATAAATTATATCCATCAATATATTTTATAAAAACATTTTAATATAGCAATAAAGTACTTAAGTCATTAAATATTCAAAAAAAATACTAGTACATCACCAATATACATTTCTATTATCTAATTATGCTCATTTAAATTCCAGATGGGGCTGCGGTCTCTGCAACTACAAAGCGTTCCACAAAGCCGGTCTCACGGACCACATGACAGCCGAGCACTTCAGACAGTACGACCACATCCAATTACCAACTGACCTGAACAAGGAAAAATGGGTCGCTGCCCAGTTAGACCATCAACAAGCCATCATAGACAGATATAAAGCCAATCTATCTAAGCAAAAGATCATGGTTGAACGGAGTAAACCCAGTCCAGTTATACAAGCCCAGCCAACGGTTGAAGCGGTTGAGAAATATTCTGCGGCACAGTTGGAGGAGGCGTTTGGTGAATTTGGGATGCCGATGCATATGATGTTCTGCTGTCCCAAGTGCCAGTTGACGTTTAAGGAGGAACAGGTCATGAGGGATCATATGGAGGTGGAACTTAATAAGATTAGGTAAGTTGTTACATGATTTGAGTAAACTTTATACGGTTGACTATGTTAATTGTTAGGCTCTAGACCAAATCTGCATCAAATTTAATTTATATTCGTTCAGTATTTTTGTCGTGAATGCGCCATAGACACACAGTAACTTAACTAAAGTATAATTTGAGTTTGTTTCGGTGTTTCTTCTCAAGGTAGTCAGATAGGAAATACCGGCCTCATCTAGTTCAAAATTATTGACATGTTAAAGTGTTCTGTGCAACCTATTAACAGAAATAAATGATTTGATTTGATTTGATTTGATTTGTTTTTGCATATTATAATTTCATGATATAGCAGTGAACCCACGATTTTTTCGATAATAATTGCTTCATGCATTTCTATTTTGTCTGTCAAAGGAATTTATTTCTATTCTTATTTAGAATGCTTTGTAAATATGTACTTATTTTAATTTTCAGATGGGGCTGTACAAACTGCTCGGACAAGTATCAAACATATCACGAGGCGCAATTCCATTGCAAAGGCCACGACGGCCCCTCCAGGCCCAAGGAGGCCATACGCGATCCTTCCATGCGAGCCGCCTGGGTCACCAACATCATACAGGCACAGAAGAAAGTGCTGCAAGCCACTCCCGTCACACCGACCGTCTCAGAACCACCAACACCAGAGAAAAGTGCCCCTGAGAATGATAACTCTCTACTCGTTGTCCGGTATGAAGAGCGAGTTCCCACGCCTGAGGTGGTCCCCGCCAATCGCAAGCGTCCTGCGCCTGAGAGCGACGACGAACGACTGGTCATAGACGAGGCCGGGCCGCGCCGCCGCGCCGGCCGCACCTGCCCCCACTGCCCCTACACCTGCAAGCACTACAACTCCTGGAAAGAACACGTGCTCAAACATTTCAACCTCAAACCCTTCGCCTGCTGCTACTGCGACTACAGCTGCACATACAGGCAGGGCGTCGTCATCCACACCGAGAGGATGCATCCCGACCAACCCATGCAACTCAAAATGACAGCCATACCACCCGCAGACTCCCAAGTCATCTCCCCCAAGAAAAGGGTGTCTGCAGACGAGGATGTGTCCAAACTGATATGCTTATTCTGCGACCGGTCCATGCCAGAGTTTGAAGTAGACTCTCATTTGCACGACAACATTAGGCCGGACTTTGCTAAAAAGGGCGATGTGGTAGTCAAGTGTTGTATTTGCTTAGTTCTGCGCCTCGACGTGGCGTCGTTACAGGAGCATCACAACTTAGCTCACCCGGACACGCCGATGAACTACGCGCTGTTCAAACTGCACTACGACACTCGAGAGATACATTACTGCGGACATTGCGACGACGCGGCGTTCAAGTTCCTGAGAGACCTGAAGACTCACCACAACGCCGTGCACCCGATGCTTCTCTTCAAATACACGACCGTGCCGTACTTCCACGGCGATCATAATGAGGATGGCAAGAAGAAGGAGCCGTCCCCATCTCCACAAAAAAGATGTGCCAGGAAGTCTACCACCAAGCTTCCTGGAGGCAAGACTGTGGCGAAGAAATCTACCACCAAATTACCTTACAGTGTTCCAAGTACCTCAGAAGACGGGTATTCTTACTATAAGACGAAGCCTGACCCTCTAGACAAGTATGCCAATGTGACTACCCTCATGTCATTCTGCAACCGAATGATGCCATTTACTTTGAAGAAGCTGAGTGAGATCATTAACATAGAACCTAAAGTTGTAGTCCGAGACATCCGGGCTGACAACCAGTGATTGTTATAAGTGAGAGATAAGTGAAATGCGGACAAACTGTTATGAACAATCAATTATCTTAGTCTAGTTGTTAGTTTAGGAGTTTATTTGTGGTCGGATTNGTTTGAAAACTGAAAATGGTTTGGTTATAGTTAAATGGTACAACCCACCCTGTCTTTTTTTTAAGACATTGTAACCTAACACTAAAGTGGGTACTTTTTGTTGAAGTTTATTGCTTTTATTGTTATTGGCTAAAGTAGCACGATAGATATTTTTGTGTTATACCTACAAAATATGTAATGTGTAATGCTCTCTCGCTTTGTTATGCTTAGCTTTTGCATGCAAGCCATTGCTGAATATTCTATTTAGCTATAAACATGTTATATGTAGAAGGTAATTGCAGATTTTAGTGCTACTCTTTACTTATGTCCAATTTATTTTACAGGAGGGTTCGAACGAGCTACGAGTGCTACCTCTAGCGTTCCTGAACAAAAAGAAGGTGCCCACTGAAGACGTGACTCCAAGCGCCACCAAGGAGAACCCAGTGCGAGAGGCTGAACGCTCCATCGACCTGGAGAAACTCATTGGCCTCACCATGCTCGTAGAACCGCAGGAGCCGACCGAACCCGCGGCAAGCACACAGTTCACTGAACATTTGGACCCTCTCCCTACTGAGGAAACACCACCTGTCGAACCTCCAGTTCAGCATCTAACGTTACAGTCTATGCTTCTTAAACCTGTTAAAAGCATCGCTACCGTTGTCAGCGCGACACCAGAAACTAATCAGCTTGAAGTGCAAACACCTGTCATTCCTAGTGTCCCCGCAGTAGAGCCGTCGGGCAGCAAGTCTCCGCCCCCACGTATTAAGTCCGAGGATGTAGAGCCGCAGAAGACGCTGCCCACTGAGGTGGTGGTGCTCGACAGCGATGACGACGAACCCCGCCAGCCGGTCATTGACCTCTCCGAGGAAGACGCCACCACCGCCAAGAAAATCTCTGAGAAAGCTATTTCCACTTGTCCTAAATGCGTGCAAGTTTGCAAATCTTTCTCTGGTCTGAAGAAACATCTGTTCTACTGTTATCCTAACAAAGAAGAGGGCTGTCGTTGCCCCCATTGCCCCTACATCGCCAGCAACAGAGACAACATTCTGCAACACTATGTAGACGACCACGGTGACAAAGACGTCCTACATAAGAGGTACCAGTGCGGCGTGTGCCTCGTCCAGCTCGCGTCCGCGCAAGTCGTCAAGAAACATCTGCGTAATGTACACAAGGAGAAGGAATTCGTGGTCACCTCCACAGTGGGCAAGGGCTGCACCAACTACGTGGTCAGTCCGGCCAGGCCGGAGAGGAGGGAGCTGCCGAAGAGGAAGCTGAGCGGCACCGAAACGACGCCCAAGCGCAGGTTCGGCCCTCAGGAGATACACTTGCTGCCCATCAACCCGATCCTGGAGCAGCTGGTGTACTGCTCGGTGTGCGAGTTCAGCACCAAGGTGCGCCTCAACATGGTGCGGCACCTGCAGCTGCACGCCGAGCAGCTGCCGGCCGCGCACTCGGCGCCCGTCAACCCCGTGCCGCACCTCGAGACCAACGAGAAGCACTTCGACAAGATGCTCAACCTCGCCGCCTCCTCCCTCGGCACGCGGCCAGAGCGCCGCGCGGAGCCTCCGCCCGCCGCGCGCATGCCGGCCGAGCTGGTGCCGCGCTACCCGCGCCTCGTGCCGGCGCGCCAGCGCAACACGTGCGGCGCGCTGGGCTGCGCCTACACCAGCGTGGACGAGCCCATGCTGCGCCGCCACTGGGAGACGCTGCACTCCGGCCCCGCCAGCTACAACTTCCGCTGCGTGCACTGCCCCAACACGCAGATCACCGACAGGTCCAAGCCCATCACGGCCGCTCGCGTCATAGCACATTTAAAAATGCACGACGAAAACCTATACGCGTGCTCTAAGTGTAACTTCTACCACTACAAGCGAGAGGCTTTAGAGAAACATCTGAACGAGACTCATCCGAACGGTCAGTTGATGATAGTGCGCGAGAGTCCCGCTGCGGCGGCGGCGGCGGCTGCAGCTGCACAGGCCTCGCAGAACGTGGCGCCGACCATGGACCTGAAGCCCTGGCAGTGTGGCTTCTGTCAATTCAAGAGCATGTTACGTCCCGAAGTAGTGGAGCATTGCTCTAAGTCTCACCAGTCGAAGATGCAGTTCAGGTGCGGGTACTGTCCGTACCGCGCGTCGGCGCTGGAGAACGTGAACAACCACCTGGCGCACTCTCACGCCGGCGAGGCGGAGGACGTGGTGCACTACTACTACCGCGAGGGCTCGCTGCCGGACGAACCGGACGGCACTCCGCGCTGGATGAAGCAGCGCCAGAAGGCCATACCTACGTTACCTGAGGTCAAAACTGAGGAAGATCCGCCGGAGCCGACGCCAGCGCCGCCACCCGTCAACATCAACCTGAACTTGGTGAAGAAGGAGGTCGTGGAACCTGATGTTGCAGTAGCGGAGAGCATAGAGGAACTCTGCTTGAGGTTCGGGAAGTTCTGCGAGCCCAACGGCATCAAGTTCAAGTGTCCGCTGTGCACTGTCATTACTGAAGACACGAGAGAAGCAATGCAGTCGCATTTATATGAAGAACTGCAGTATAGAAAGTAAGTTAATTAACTATGTTTTGTTACATGATTGGAATAATACTTTTACAAATCAATCTTTACAATAACTTTTTATTTTCAAGTTTAATGAGAAAAATATTTTACATCATATTGTATCCATTGAAGAGAAGTATGTGGTTAGACTACCGTAAAATCAGTAATACATTCTATTATATTTTTGTTTAAATGCCAGTAAATTGTAAATCATAAATTATATCCATCAATATATTTTATAAAAACATTTTAATATAGCAATAAAGTACTTAAGTCATTAAATATTCAAAAAAAATACTAGTACATCACCAATATACATTTCTATTATCTAATTATGCTCATTTAAATTCCAGATGGGGCTGCGGTCTCTGCAACTACAAAGCGTTCCACAAAGCCGGTCTCACGGACCACATGACAGCCGAGCACTTCAGACAGTACGACCACATCCAATTACCAACTGACCTGAACAAGGAAAAATGGGTCGCTGCCCAGTTAGACCATCAACAAGCCATCATAGACAGATATAAAGCCAATCTATCTAAGCAAAAGATCATGGTTGAACGGAGTAAACCCAGTCCAGTTATACAAGCCCAGCCAACGGTTGAAGCGGTTGAGAAATATTCTGCGGCACAGTTGGAGGAGGCGTTTGGTGAATTTGGGATGCCGATGCATATGATGTTCTGCTGTCCCAAGTGCCAGTTGACGTTTAAGGAGGAACAGGTCATGAGGGATCATATGGAGGTGGAACTTAATAAGATTAGGTAAGTTGTTACATGATTTGAGTAAACTTTATACGGTTGACTATGTTAATTGTTAGGCTCTAGACCAAATCTGCATCAAATTTAATTTATATTCGTTCAGTATTTTTGTCGTGAATGCGCCATAGACACACAGTAACTTAACTAAAGTATAATTTGAGTTTGTTTCGGTGTTTCTTCTCAAGGTAGTCAGATAGGAAATACCGGCCTCATCTAGTTCAAAATTATTGACATGTTAAAGTGTTCTGTGCAACCTATTAACAGAAATAAATGATTTGATTTGATTTGATTTGATTTGTTTTTGCATATTATAATTTCATGATATAGCAGTGAACCCACGATTTTTTCGATAATAATTGCTTCATGCATTTCTATTTTGTCTGTCAAAGGAATTTATTTCTATTCTTATTTAGAATGCTTTGTAAATATGTACTTATTTTAATTTTCAGATGGGGCTGTACAAACTGCTCGGACAAGTATCAAACATATCACGAGGCGCAATTCCATTGCAAAGGCCACGACGGCCCCTCCAGGCCCAAGGAGGCCATACGCGATCCTTCCATGCGAGCCGCCTGGGTCACCAACATCATACAGGCACAGAAGAAAGTGCTGCAAGCCACTCCCGTCACACCGACCGTCTCAGAACCACCAACACCAGAGAAAAGTGCCCCTGAGAATGATAACTCTCTACTCGTTGTCCGGTATGAAGAGCGAGTTCCCACGCCTGAGGTGGTCCCCGCCAATCGCAAGCGTCCTGCGCCTGAGAGCGACGACGAACGACTGGTCATAGACGAGGCCGGGCCGCGCCGCCGCGCCGGCCGCACCTGCCCCCACTGCCCCTACACCTGCAAGCACTACAACTCCTGGAAAGAACACGTGCTCAAACATTTCAACCTCAAACCCTTCGCCTGCTGCTACTGCGACTACAGCTGCACATACAGGCAGGGCGTCGTCATCCACACCGAGAGGATGCATCCCGACCAACCCATGCAACTCAAAATGACAGCCATACCACCCGCAGACTCCCAAGTCATCTCCCCCAAGAAAAGGGTGTCTGCAGACGAGGATGTGTCCAAACTGATATGCTTATTCTGCGACCGGTCCATGCCAGAGTTTGAAGTAGACTCTCATTTGCACGACAACATTAGGCCGGACTTTGCTAAAAAGGGCGATGTGGTAGTCAAGTGTTGTATTTGCTTAGTTCTGCGCCTCGACGTGGCGTCGTTACAGGAGCATCACAACTTAGCTCACCCGGACACGCCGATGAACTACGCGCTGTTCAAACTGCACTACGACACTCGAGAGATACATTACTGCGGACATTGCGACGACGCGGCGTTCAAGTTCCTGAGAGACCTGAAGACTCACCACAACGCCGTGCACCCGATGCTTCTCTTCAAATACACGACCGTGCCGTACTTCCACGGCGATCATAATGAGGATGGCAAGAAGAAGGAGCCGTCCCCATCTCCACAAAAAAGATGTGCCAGGAAGTCTACCACCAAGCTTCCTGGAGGCAAGACTGTGGCGAAGAAATCTACCACCAAATTACCTTACAGTGTTCCAAGTACCTCAGAAGACGGGTATTCTTACTATAAGACGAAGCCTGACCCTCTAGACAAGTATGCCAATGTGACTACCCTCATGTCATTCTGCAACCGAATGATGCCATTTACTTTGAAGAAGCTGAGTGAGATCATTAACATAGAACCTAAAGTTGTAGTCCGAGACATCCGGGCTGACAACCAGTGATTGTTATAAGTGAGAGATAAGTGAAATGCGGACAAACTGTTATGAACAATCAATTATCTTAGTCTAGTTGTTAGTTTAGGAGTTTATTTGTGGTCGGATTTATGTAAGATTTAAGTCGCTAAGCGATAAGACTTTTGATTTTGACTTGAGACTGATATGCATATTAATTAGTGCGAGTGATTATAATTTGAGCGTAAAATTGAGCTAGAAGTTTGACAGAGTCAAGGTTTAGTAATTGCTTGCACTAAACACTGTGTTTACCGGCCTTGAGTGCTTTAGAGGGTAAAATAGCCAAATTAGATATGCCAACATTTTTAACATGCATTTTAGAATCTAAAACTTCTTGTTGTGTGTCCTATAAATCAGTATCTTAATAACTCCAGCTTAAAACATTGCCACTCCTTGCTATTTTGCCCTATCGCCTTAGGAATCACACTTTTCCTAAAATTCTGCATTTTGAAACTCTAAATGTTAATTTTATACATAATTAGTATGGAAATCTGTGATTTACGATACATTCTTGTAAGATCTATATTATGTAGTATTAAGTAGGTATGTACAATTAATAATTTTGAGCATTTATCACGTTAGTGGTTGAGTTCCTTTGTTTTTGTTTATTTGGTGAAGCTGTGGATTTTGAGCCCTAAATCATCTTATTATGNCAACCTATTAACAGAAATAAATGATTTGATTTGATTTGATTTGATTTGTTTTTGCATATTATAATTTCATGATATAGCAGTGAACCCACGATTTTTTCGATAATAATTGCTTCATGCATTTCTATTTTGTCTGTCAAAGGAATTTATTTCTATTCTTATTTAGAATGCTTTGTAAATATGTACTTATTTTAATTTTCAGATGGGGCTGTACAAACTGCTCGGACAAGTATCAAACATATCACGAGGCGCAATTCCATTGCAAAGGCCACGACGGCCCCTCCAGGCCCAAGGAGGCCATACGCGATCCTTCCATGCGAGCCGCCTGGGTCACCAACATCATACAGGCACAGAAGAAAGTGCTGCAAGCCACTCCCGTCACACCGACCGTCTCAGAACCACCAACACCAGAGAAAAGTGCCCCTGAGAATGATAACTCTCTACTCGTTGTCCGGTATGAAGAGCGAGTTCCCACGCCTGAGGTGGTCCCCGCCAATCGCAAGCGTCCTGCGCCTGAGAGCGACGACGAACGACTGGTCATAGACGAGGCCGGGCCGCGCCGCCGCGCCGGCCGCACCTGCCCCCACTGCCCCTACACCTGCAAGCACTACAACTCCTGGAAAGAACACGTGCTCAAACATTTCAACCTCAAACCCTTCGCCTGCTGCTACTGCGACTACAGCTGCACATACAGGCAGGGCGTCGTCATCCACACCGAGAGGATGCATCCCGACCAACCCATGCAACTCAAAATGACAGCCATACCACCCGCAGACTCCCAAGTCATCTCCCCCAAGAAAAGGGTGTCTGCAGACGAGGATGTGTCCAAACTGATATGCTTATTCTGCGACCGGTCCATGCCAGAGTTTGAAGTAGACTCTCATTTGCACGACAACATTAGGCCGGACTTTGCTAAAAAGGGCGATGTGGTAGTCAAGTGTTGTATTTGCTTAGTTCTGCGCCTCGACGTGGCGTCGTTACAGGAGCATCACAACTTAGCTCACCCGGACACGCCGATGAACTACGCGCTGTTCAAACTGCACTACGACACTCGAGAGATACATTACTGCGGACATTGCGACGACGCGGCGTTCAAGTTCCTGAGAGACCTGAAGACTCACCACAACGCCGTGCACCCGATGCTTCTCTTCAAATACACGACCGTGCCGTACTTCCACGGCGATCATAATGAGGATGGCAAGAAGAAGGAGCCGTCCCCATCTCCACAAAAAAGATGTGCCAGGAAGTCTACCACCAAGCTTCCTGGAGGCAAGACTGTGGCGAAGAAATCTACCACCAAATTACCTTACAGTGTTCCAAGTACCTCAGAAGACGGGTATTCTTACTATAAGACGAAGCCTGACCCTCTAGACAAGTATGCCAATGTGACTACCCTCATGTCATTCTGCAACCGAATGATGCCATTTACTTTGAAGAAGCTGAGTGAGATCATTAACATAGAACCTAAAGTTGTAGTCCGAGACATCCGGGCTGACAACCAGTGATTGTTATAAGTGAGAGATAAGTGAAATGCGGACAAACTGTTATGAACAATCAATTATCTTAGTCTAGTTGTTAGTTTAGGAGTTTATTTGTGGTCGGATTTATGTAAGATTTAAGTCGCTAAGCGATAAGACTTTTGATTTTGACTTGAGACTGATATGCATATTAATTAGTGCGAGTGATTATAATTTGAGCGTAAAATTGAGCTAGAAGTTTGACAGAGTCAAGGTTTAGTAATTGCTTGCACTAAACACTGTGTTTACCGGCCTTGAGTGCTTTAGAGGGTAAAATAGCCAAATTAGATATGCCAACATTTTTAACATGCATTTTAGAATCTAAAACTTCTTGTTGTGTGTCCTATAAATCAGTATCTTAATAACTCCAGCTTAAAACATTGCCACTCCTTGCTATTTTGCCCTATCGCCTTAGGAATCACACTTTTCCTAAAATTCTGCATTTTGAAACTCTAAATGTTAATTTTATACATAATTAGTATGGAAATCTGTGATTTACGATACATTCTTGTAAGATCTATATTATGTAGTATTAAGTAGGTATGTACAATTAATAATTTTGAGCATTTATCACGTTAGTGGTTGAGTTCCTTTGTTTTTGTTTATTTGGTGAAGCTGTGGATTTTGAGCCCTAAATCATCTTATTATGAAGATTAGATAAGCCTTATGCTTCATAGTCACGATAGATCATAACATATTTTTAGAGAAATTTAATTTTTAAATTAGCACTCATTTAATGTAAAATTCGTTAAAGTAAAATAGTATGTAATTAGCTTACATTAACTACTCGGGTCCACGGCTTAAATCGCCGTTCAAGTATTTTTTGTTTCTGTATTTTTTTGTTTTCAAAAACTCCTGTAGATGTACGATTAGTTTTTTTCAGTAATAATCTTAGTACAGAAACTGTACAGTTGTGATTGTCTTGTTAAATACAAAGGATAGTTTATTTGCCAAATAAATACTTATATTCTCATTAAAACAAAATAAAGGATTTTGTATAAAAAAAAGTATTGTTTTATTATACTAGTGAACTTCTCCTTTCAACCTCAACGTTTGTTCATAATGAAGATGAAAGACTTGTAATGATTCAAAGATAGAAAGAAATTCTCTAGGAAAAATAACCCGGCATAGGATAAATTAGCTGTAACTTCAGGACAAACTTAAAAATAAACCTAGGCATAGGATAAACTTGCTGTAACTTCAGGACAAACTAAAAAAATAAACAGGTATAGGATAAACTATATGTTCCAACAGGACAAAATAAACATAGACATAGAATAAACTAGTTGTTCCAACAGGACAAGCTAAAAATAAACAGGCATAGGATGAACTGGATGTTCCAACAGGACAGACTAATCCAATAAACAGGCATAGAATAAACTAGCTGTCCCAACAGGACAAACTAAAAATAAACAGACATAGGGTAAACTAGCTGTCCCAACAGGACAAACTAAAAATAAACAGACATAAGATAAACTAGCCGTCCCAACAGGACAAACTAACAGGCATATGATAAACTAGCTGTGACTTTAGGACAAACCAAAAATATACAGGCATAGGATAAACTAGATGTTCCTTTAGGACAAACTAAAAACAAACAGGCATAGGACAAGGAGGAGACACAAACAGGTATAAGGTACACAAATGAAATACTGTAACATTGCTGATGAGAGTAAAAATTTTATGTCAGATTTTGAACAATTACGTTTACACATTAATGGCCCTATTTGCAGCGTGTGTGTGTGCAGGTATGTGTTCACTATAGGTACAGTCCACAGCAAGTCAGTGTACCCAAAATCTGTAAAATTTTACCAATTTTCCACTATTGTGATAAGAAATTCGATCGCAGAAATTTGACAGATTTGTGCACACTGACTTGCTGTCGACTGTACGTGCAGTTATTAAAGCAGTTACACATCAGTAAGGGTGGCGTTATTAGAGGCCAGGGTGTTGACGGGGCCGACAACACGGATTGGCACGCGAATACACAGCACTGACTCTTGGTTCTCGTCCACGATCCTGAACTCTATGGTCACCGGGATCTGCAAGGAAAATAATAAACCGTGAAGATAGAAATAAGGTCATAGATAGATTCAGCCGTATTTGGCCTGGGCACTGCCAACATACGCCAATATAAAAATTGGGCCTTTTTTGTATACTTTTGAAAAACCAGAAAAAAAGCGGCCAAGTGCGAGTCGGATTCGTGCACGAAGGGCGAATAGTTTCATACAAAAATTACGTTTCTTGGATGGGAGAACCCTACCAAATCAAATCAAATCATTTATTTCTATAAATAGGTTCCACAGAACACTTTAACATGTAAATATTTTTTAAACTAGCTTTACCCTTTGGGTAGGTACGCAACCCTAAAAAAAACCGGCCAAGTGCGAGTTGGACTCGCGCACGAAGGGTTCCGTACCATTATCTATGAAAAAAGTACAATAGGAATGGTCAAGTGTGAGTTACTTAAGTTGCACATTATTTCTAATAGATGGCGCTACTAATATACAATTTTGCAATTAATGAATAATCAACAGCCTTAATAATTTGTTTTTAATTTTTTTTAGTATTTGTTGTTATAGCGGCAACGGATATACATCATTTGTGAAAATTTCAGCATTCTAGCTATCACGGTTATTGAAATACAGCCTGGAGACAGACAGACAGACAGACAGACAACGAAGTCTTAGTAATAGGGTCCCGTTTTACCCTTTGGGTACGGAACCCTAATAAAAAAAAATCAATAACAAATGTTGTAAAACTGCTTACCCGAGGGAAAATCATTTCAATATGCATTTTCAGCGTGTATTTAATAACTTCTCCTTTCACAATAGGACAATAAGTGTTTTCTAGGAAATTGCAGGTGACCGCGTTCTCTCCTAACGGGTAAGGCTGATTATTAATCAGTGGTGGAAGGAAAGCTGCGGCTAAAGTCTCCATTCTCCTTATCACTCGAGCTGAAAATATAATTAATTACACAATTACTTATACTCCATTTGAGTAAGCATTAACTAAAGATAAACAATCTCGATAGGTACAATTTTTTATCTAAAAAACAGTTTAAATAAAATGCATTTTAAGCATGACTTTATTTTTTTAATATCCTATGAGGTATTTACTTGTGTGGATACGACACAAATATGCCCAACAAGCAAAGTAATCTTATAAAAAAAATTATAAGTCTATTTCTACTTATAAAGTTCTTGTTATGGTATTGCGGTAGGCTCTTATACTTATAATATCATTTGCCAAGCCTAAACATACTCAAGCGCATTAGATCTTATATCTCGGTCTTATAGTTCGCTATAAGACTGACCTCTAAAACATTTATAAGAACACTTTTACTTGTACCAGTATTTCCCAAGCGTAAATATGCTCAAGAGTAATTGTTCTTATATATCAGTCTTATATATATCTACAAGATTATCTTTTAAGACACTTATAAGACTACAATCCTGAATAATATTTTGATCTTATACAAGTATTTTATAAGAGAAAACGATCTTGTAACATACTTAGCTGAGACCACTACAAGTTTGTGCCGTCATAGTCTTGCACAAGACTTAATAAGAGCGCTATAAGTTAAAAAAAACCGGCCAAGTGCGAGTCGGACTCGCGCACGAAGGGTTCCGTACCATTTTCTATGAAAACTGAACGCATCTATTACCTACAACTATATGAATAACAAAGTTATAATTTGCGGTTTCCAAAAAATTGCTATTTCTCAAAGACTGCTGTCTGTACCACGTTCAAAATAATTTTCCTCAAAAGTTTATGTAGAGATCTACTTTTGATTTTTTTTTTCATATTTTCTAAACATGAGAAATCAAATCAATAAATAAATCAAGTGCGTTAGGTGGGATAATTGAAGGTTCCGTGATCAGAAATATTTTTCCACGTCTTCCCCACGACTCAGAAAGTGAAGAAGTTCAGAATATCGAAGAAGAATATATCGAAGAGACCACTGACTATGACAATAATCATGAATTACTTAAAGACATTCAATGCTGGGTTATAAAATTTAATATACCTTACCGGGCCCTGAACGAACCCTCTACTCTTTTAAACAAAAGATTAAGTAATGTTTTACCTAAAGATGCACGTACTTTATTACATACCAACAAAGTAAATCCTAAAAAGGAAAATCAGTCATTAGCTGGCTGATTTGAACTGACTTCAAGGGAACCCTAATTTGGTTTAAAATGGAGGCGAGTAATCTGGACAGAAACTGCTACAAGTACTTGTTTACTTATATAGTACTTAATCAAGAGCAATTTTAAAACATGGCGGATATGCATTAGAATTTATGAAATAATTTATTCGCAACATTATACTAATGTGGTATTTTTCGAAGGGCCCCGTGAAATTAACTAAATTCCGATACATATTCACAGTAAATATGACTTCCCCACGAGTTCACACGCTATATTTACAATACATTACCGATGTTTTAAAGTAATACAAAATAATAGTAAGTTTACTTTTATGTTTTTACGTGCGTATAACACAAAAAATCCGTCAAAGCAACAACGAAAATAACCTGTATTAAAATAAAGATTGCTCTTATAAAATACTTACGTCAGATACTAACAAGAGTGTTTGCACTTGTAATTGTGTAGTCTCATATCATATAAGGGCTATTGAGCTTCGTCAAGTATATTAAAAGATAGTTATAAGACTAAATGTTCTTATAACTGCGCCCAAATTCGACCTTATAGCATGCTACAAGATTCTTATAAGTGAAAATAAAACTGTAAGTAACAGTTAAGTACTGATTTTGCTTGTTGGGTGATCTACTTAAGATACCTAAGGTTTAAGGTACTACTTAGTGTATAACTACGTAGTGTATAGGTACAAGGTACAGGTACAGGTACAGGTGGTCAAATGACAGCCGGGACCCACTAGTTTATCGTGCCTTACCTACAGCGAAATTGATTAATAAAAAATAAAAATTACTTTTATAATAATTAATTGTTAAAATAAATACCCGATGTGGGCATCACATATCGACCTACTTTTAAAGAAAAAATAATGACAGTAAAATTAAGTGTTTCGGTGATACTGACGTGCTCTAAAAATGATGTTGATGACAGCATCTTGACCTTGTGGCAGAATACAGGGCGTTTCAATACAGCCCTCTATGTATGTGTTGATGGGTAGCGGTGCAGGGTTAGCGGTGCCTGAAATATTATGTTGAAACTTAAATAGGTGGTGATGGCGTCCTAGCCGATTGTCGGTCACGGCGGCTGTTTTCATATAAGGAGATCAGCCAGCCGCGCAGGATATTTGCACAAACACAGGTGCACTTCCTATACCCTCTAAAAAAAACTGATAGATATTATCAGTTTTTTTTTATAAAACGGCCATATTCGATAAATTGGTCTTATGAAACTATGCGTTCTAACGAAATACAAGATAAAAAAGTTATATAATTCGATGTCCTTTTTCTCACAGATTTAGACCAATCAGAAGTGGCATTTCTAGTGACAGCCATATTTCGGAGAATCTACAATTCTAAGTAAAAAAAGTGCGTATTGTCCATTTGTTAAGTAGTTTATAATTGTTGTATGATTATTTGTAAGTTAATTAAGAATTTAGTTAAGTTTCTTGTGTTTGAATATTTTAAAATAATTAAGTTAAACCAACACTATTGCAATAGGTTAATCCTGTAATGATATGTAGTTGTGTGTGTAGAAAATAAATAAATAAAAAAAAAGTACCTGCGAGCATTAAATAAACTGAGAAGATTGAAATGAGTTAAATAATCCCAGCTTGCACTATTCTATGTAACGGACACTTGCTTTTACGCTAGATTTCTATAAGCTATCTGTCCATTCGATATCAAAGATTGAATTTCGACATTAGCTCCGTATGAATTACGTCGAATTTCATTTCGCAAAACTTCGGATAGGTTACAGAAATCGGCCACTAGCTTAGAAGTCCCGCGACGATTGTTCAACTTGCTTCTCTTTTTTTATTTCCTCGAGAATTTTCACGCATGCGGTTTTTCGTTTAAAATAAGATTGTTATAGGTATGTCAACTCCAGAATTTTTAATCCAGTAAAAGTGATAACTATTTCTATAATTTTTTCAGGGTTTTTCAGCTATGTACTCACATTGGGACACCGGTGTAGTCTGCCCTTTAACACTCAGCACTGCCACACAGAATAGAACCACAGCGCGCATCATCTTCGAAATATGGAAATAACTAATGAAAAAGCCAGGCTTCCAATATATTTAAATACGAATTATGTTATCAGTAGATATAATTACACCGCGAATAATCTGTATAGCCGATGAGCCATTTCTTTGTTGATGGGAAACCATGAACCCTATGTGGGTGAGCTGCTAGATGAGATGCGTCACATTTTTTTACATATTAAGGGTTGGACCTCACCTGGCAGCACGGAATCGCTTTTTTCCGTCGCCCTTTCTCTTTCTGTCGCTTAGAACTGCCATTTGCTAGACCGAGACAGAAAGCATAATGCGATAGCACGCGGTGGAATACTCGAGGCGATTGGCATCACGGACAAAATGCAATGGTCGGCAGGGAGACTCCGGAAGGCTGAAGCGCGCGATAGCATGCTAACGCATCCTTTCACCGCCGATCACTTGCTATCATTGTATTATCCTATATATTCATTGCATTATTATTATAATAGGTTGTTGTCTGCGAAATGCGACAGCGCGCGTTCATTTGCAGCAGCATACTGCAGCACAGGCGGAACAAATGCGATTCCGTGCTGCCAGATGTGGTCCAACCCTTAAGTAGACAATGTAGACATTATATTATATATTTTTTAACTGTCCACTCCACACTCCCCAAAAGTTCGCCACTTTGCTCGATTTTCAGCAACCGACATCCACTGCTTTCATTAAGTATGTATAATAAAATATTTTAGTTAGGCTTATATTTAGCTCAATATTGTGTCAACATCGCACAACTTTATGCTGAACAACTTTCAATGACTTACAGATAGGGGACCATCCATAAATTACGTCACACAAATTTCATTATTTTTGACCCCTCCCCCCGTCCTTGTCACAGTTGGTCACATTTGTGAGACCCCCCCCTCCCTAGTGTGACGTCACATATTTTACATTTTTGCATCTAGAAATAATTATTTAATTAAAACAGCAGTTCCGTAATTTTTTTTTATTTCAATTTAAATATTTTTTAAAAAATTAACCTCAAATCAAACATTTAAACGAATTAACAAAACAAAAACGATTAATTATATTAATTAAAGAACAAACTTAATCATCTTGAGTCCATGGACTTTGAACCCACTCCTTTAAATTATTTATAACTGGCATAGCAGCCAATTCATTCTCGTTGGGGTTGTTGATGTCAGGAAGATTCGATGTGTCAACATCTTTTTCATCAAACCATACCGCATTATCGTCATTATCCAAACAAAGAATTTCTCTGGCACGTCTAGCAGCAATTCGTTGAGGACGGATCTTTGCGATGGGAAACATTTCTTGTTGTTTCTTATGTAATTGCTTGTGTTGAGTAGTGGCCTTGTATGATGCAAAATATAGACCACAGACGCCACATGATCGCTTAAACAAGTATGCCTCGACACTGGGGCAATAGCTATCATACGGAACTTGCTTCAAATGTGATGACGCTCGAAGATCCAAAGCTAGCTGAAGTAACA
>NWSH02000085.1:917682-943918 GCA_002382865.2 Heliothis virescens
AGAGGGCATCAGTCATTTTGTGAGAGAGATACACATATAATCACCAGTCAGCACATAATGTAATATCTATAACACAATTGTGTTTACTGTTTTGAAATCAGAACAAGTAATTGCTTACGTGTTTTGGTAATCAGGGTGATTCAAAATATATACTTTTTATTCTCTATCTATCATTAATACGATTATATGTTATGATAGTGAGAATCCGTTTTTCTCACATATCATTGTTAAATAGCGGAGCCTTGGTTGGTTACACGTTTAGGTTGATTTAAATAATACTAGATGTGATGCTGCGCCGCGCACTGGGTGGGGACAGCACACGAAACTAAACGCCAACGTTCCAAACAAATATACTTAATTCTATTGAGAAAATGTTAAGATTCTTCACATTTATAATTTAGAAATTCTCTGGTTAGCATTTTAAAAGTATTAATAATTCATTCTCTAAATAACATTTAAATCTGCAAAGGCTTTCCTTGTTTCATAATAAAAAAAGATAATTTCAATTTGCGTTCTTTGACAACTTGAGTATATTTCCAATTCAAAGGAAGTTGTGGCATTGCATTGGCAGGGATCATCCGTAACTAGACTGTGCATTACATAATATATTCAATTAAAGCCTATTATGGAACAGAACCAATTGCGCAGAGCACACGTTTGATTTTTCATTGAACTTGCATCGTGATGGAAAGTTTATTCTATTTGCTTGTTAAATACATGTATATTGTATTTTATCAATATGTCACGTATGATAAGTTCACTTTTAACACCACTCGATTGTTCTTCTCTATGTATGGCCGTCAGCAGTTTTCTTAATATATAACGTACTCAAATACAGTTGATTTTCTTTCTCTTAATGTCTCAGCATATGAGATAGCATATGCAAATTTAGTTCAGTACATTTTGACGAGCGAGATTCAATAATTACATGTGAAACGCTAATTTAATATGAGTATCAAAACTTGGAAACATTTTTTATATGTAACTAGCTTCTGCCCGCGAACTTCGTAGGCGGACGCATTTTTAGTCGCATAATGCCAGCGACAATAGGGTCGTCAAAATCAAAAGAATCATGGGACGTTGAATGTTAATCCACGTCCACACCCAGGCGAATGTTAGTTTATATGGAGTCCATGGGAAAATATATACTGGTTGCGCGAGTAAGACGTATTTTGTCGAGGTTACGTTATTCGAGATTCTACATTCTATAACATTTGTAAAGTAACAACTTTTCACTAAATGTACTAATATACTTAGAAAGATCGCATATACAAATCTGTTCAGGTAATTTGAACTACTGGACGAGAATTAGACGCGGTACAAACAAAGAAACGAAAACACTATTCAAATATAAACCGGAATATACTTACAATAATTCAATATGATAAGGTTGTCAAACTATTTTCAAATCCCTGTTTTACATGCTCCTTAGAGCGGTAGATTCTGGTAATATAACCACTGTTTAGTATGTCTAGCACCTATGAGGAGTCTATTGCTAATATTATAATGTCTCAACTTCCTATCAAAAACATCAGGAACTTTCGATAACACACACAACAATTGACAGCCGGCCACCGATTTTTAGTTAAGACATCACATAGAGGCTTGAATTTCAGATAATCACGTATCTTCAATATTTCTAACACCCTATGGAGATTATACAAATAACGGATCTATTTGGCAAAAATTATCATGTCTTCTTACTAACAATAATTTAGGCGACTATTCATCGCAACTAATTGAGGACACTCCAGACATGTTAATATTATCGCCAATCCGTTTTACAGTCCCTGAGCGTATTTTCCATAATACCCATTCTAGGTTAAATTTCTTCATATTAACGGAATATAATCTCTAAATTTTCTCATGTTCTTTAAAACCGCTGAAACATAGACTTTTGATACAAATCCCAACCCGTTTACATCTCTAGGGGTAGATTTTACATAAAATACATTACTATAGAGTAATGTTCTTCACCCTATAACGGGACCTAGACTCGTATTTATGATTTATTAGCGATGGTATTGAGATACAAACTCCAACCCACCGTTTTACAGCCCCTATTGGGTGTAACGATTTTTTCATAACATAAACAAATTACTTAAAACAGTAATTTGTTACACCCTCTACGCTAGCTTATTTGCTAAATTTTCTAGGTGTCTTATTGAAAAAATTCATATCTGATTCTTCCATCACAAACTACCAACCGCTCTTTTTACCCCTGTAGGGTGGAAATTCCCAAACATCGTTTCTTAGGTATTACTTCTATACATTATAAGGAACCTACTTGCAATATAGTTGGTAGGCTGTAGGTACTGCATCTGAGTATGTCTGACACTTCGTGCAAACGTTAAATCAGTTGTATATCTTTCAACTCGATTAACTAACACACACCCGTACTGGATACATGTGCCACATAATAAATGTTCCGCTCCGCGGTTTTACTCCGCGGTCCCTGTGGGAAAACGCTCTAGCAATCACGCTACTCCCAGGAGTACATATTTATAACCAACGGCTAAGCGATAACACGAACTTCTTCACGCCGATAGAGCCGTAATGCCTCTATCGCACATGAAGAAATTCTTAAATTCTGGTAGAATACTTCAGAGACCGTTTGAGATTCAACGTCGCGAAAAAGGGAGAACACAAACAGAGAACTATTCACAAGATAACAGATAAGACATTTACAGACCAAACTCGAGACAATACCTAGAAAAAATTTTTATATAAAAAGTATTGGGTTTTCGCCGTTCAGTAGCATAAAAATATTCTAATACATTAGTTAATCGAAAAATAATTATACAAGATAGTAGGAGAAACACAGTTATGGTCATACGATTTTATTAATAATTAAAGTATATGTTGGTATTACTCTTTTGCAGTTCTTAATGACACACAACGCATTGACGACTATAAAGCAGGAGTCAAATCCAGTGGCGTCTCAAAATCACCGTTGAAACATCGTACGTGAGTCGCCACTTGCTAGTCCTACCTTACGATTATTCTGACTAATCGTTAACAAAATATGATTTAAAAAATCAAATTCAAACGGTAATATACGAAATGCCTGCAAGGTTTTCTCATGTGGACAGTTCTGTAATATGATTTTATGGTTCACGAGTTGAAGGATGGAGTATACTCAATGGTTTCGCTTTGATATGAGTTGGATAAGTTAATAATCATCATCAGAGATAATGAGAACGCTGCACAAGCCTTCTTAGTCAGTTCTAGTTTCCTGTCTGATACCGTATCCATGCATGTGCAGGTATGCGTCGCTTCCCTAATTGCAAAGGTAAGTCGAGTTTTTTTTGAAACCTTAGCTCGTGGCTGAAAACTCCAAGGCGTAAGGTGGATAGCGATGGGTGATACTAGGTATCTTTAACTTGTATAATGGGGGATTCCTTCGCCGTTTCGGAAGACCACATTAATTTGTGGGGCATAGTGAGTCTTTTTTGAAATATTTGACAGACGGAATCACAAATCTACAGACGATACACGAGGTATCGTTTCATCCTGGTAACTCGGGTTGCAAACGTGGAGGTTGAGCCAAAGACAGCACTACAATCGACGAGATCTATCTTCAGTCCACATCGTCAGTACTCAACACGAGCTAAGCTCGGCTGAGGTCACTGGCAAGTCTCTAGGGCCTATTTAGTTGAACCAATAACACGTATTAGTAGATATGATATATAGGCATTCATTAAATAGACTATTAATTAAATAAAAAGCTTTAGTACAGCTAAAACGTTTATGAGAAACAGATAGTGCATGTAAAGACACCTAATACCTTATCTAAAAAATAGTTAAGGAGTATGAGGTAATCCGAGTAAAAAATCTACCCTTATTGAAATCGCACATGACTAAGTTTAAATTTACGCAATTCTAAAAGAACTAGGATCAGTGTGTGTATAGATTTTATTAATTTGCACAGTAGGAAAGTGTATGGGAGCTCATACTCATGGTACTCAAACTTAGATATGACGCTGTACCACTATTTTTCTCTCAGAGACAGAGTAGTATCAACCCGTGTTCCGGAAGAAACTAATATGCACATATTAATATTATTTAAAACTGAACTGCCAGCATCTAGCATATAGCATTTTCCCAACTATTTGCTGGGCTAGGCACCGGTTTCCAGTGCAAGTTAAGGTTGGTACGTTGAGATGCGAGTCCTTTGAAGAGAGCACTCTTGTACATGTAGCACTATCCTACTGACTTCCACAATCCAGTTAATCGAGCAACCCGACACCCCTTAAGTTAGAACTGGCTTGTCAGACTTTTCTGGTTCTGACTAGTAACGACTGCAAAGATGTTTAAAATGGGCAGCCGTAACTTTGACACTGTAAACTCATAATGATACACATAAAATTTACAAATATGGTTCTCAAGCTATAGGCTCCTTCAGGAGTAGTTTCCGCGGCGCCTCGACGGCTGAGTCCTCACACCTCAAGACCTTACACTGCCCAAGCGCCGGGGAAGCAGGTGAGTCGCTTTGAAGGACTTTACAGCTCTGACAACCTCATGCTCTCACCGGCAAGGTGGACACGAAATACCGTCATGACGTTTTGTACGGACCAACATGTGCTCATGCGCAAAAAGGATGGCGGCATTCTCCAATTGCGTGGGAACTACTTATCGTCGTATGGCAGCCATAAATTTGCTGTAATTTTGTAGTGAGGACGTTCTGAACAAATTTCAGCCCCTGCCAGCTTAGGTTAACGGCTCAAAGGGGCTGCGAGGCTGCCGTACACGCCCTGTCGACTACCTAAATTTACGGAAAAGGACGGTCATATTGAAGGTTGACCGAGCACAAAAGTGGACAAGAACGATTAAAAGAATCGCTAAAAGAACAACACAGAAGAACCATCTAGAAAACCCAACAAAAAAAAATACCAAAGCCGCATGCCGAATTATTTGGCCTTTGAAAGGACCAATTTTGGTAAGATCAGAGAAAGATTAATAACCTGCACATAATGAAAACACAAGCAAAAAAGAATGGAGTAATTAATAAGCCTATACAATTTCTCCTAGCATTGCATACGGTCCCTTAAAAATGTTGAGTTGAGGAACCTTTTTTTGACAAGTCGGCTAAATGAACTGGTTTTTTTTGGAGAGAAGCTTGCAAAGCAAGCATGAAGGTTGCAAAAGCACCTTCGATTTACGAACTCAGGATGGAAATGTCAAACCAGTGCAAAAAAATGTTGATCTAATGAGAGTTTCAAACGCTTTTATGTTTACGAACATACAGGCAAACTAGGGCATCATCGGAATTCCGGAATTCCGTAACTCCGGAATTCCGGATGATTTTTCCAGTTCGGATATTGAGTTGGAATAATTCGGAATTCCGATATTCACATACTTTTGATATTTATTTACTTTTTTTTTATTTAATCTTTCATGAAACGCACGCAATTTAACGTCTATGGAATATTCCACTAATCGATGGGCCCCCGCATTGCCTCAGCTTTAATGGACCAAAGTTCATACAAACTCCGTTAGGCTGTTCCTGGTTAAGTAATCGCCATATGTACAAGGTAAGTCTAGTAATCAACACGAACTGTACAACTAGAACGCCTTCAATTCGGTGAACAGGGACACTTTGCTGACCGAAGCTAAAAATGAATTACCCCAAATTTATAGTTTCTTTGGCATGTTACAGATATCCTTCTAATTATTATATAGAGACAACACTTTTGGAATCGTCAGGTATAGCACCCTCGGGCCTGGATTTTAGTTTGGCAAATTATCCAATAATTCGACAGCTAAATTCTGGAATTCAACGTGTGTATCTCGACGATGGACCCTGGGAGGCAATAGAGATACAGTATTTAAAGGATTTAATTTTTCTTAAAGGAAAAATTCCATAACATTGGCCTTGACCTCAACCTTTCGAATGTGAACTTTTTATATCTGACACAACCGACAGACAGACGACTCTTCAAAATTTCCACGCAATAGCCCCTGATATAAAATTGATAGATAAAAGTTCTCTTTGCCTCCTTGGGTCCGCCAATACTGGAAGATTCATTTTCGGATTTCATGACAGCAAAATTCAAAATTTAAACAATGTTTCGGAAGGCTATTCAAAATTAATATGCATTCAGCCATCACAATCATACGCTATTGTTGTTTTGGCCCTAAATTAAACTTACAACTTGCGTGCTCCCATTTATGGAAGCACACCAACCTTCTGGACAAATTGATAAAATAATTCACCAACATTATCATCTATCTAAATGTGGCCTTGGGACGACAGAAGCTTGGACTCAAGCTACGCTTCCATTCGCATGGGAGGGCTGGGCGTCCGCAAAATTTCTAGTGTAAGTTTACCGGCATTACTCCGTCCATGGCACTGAAAAATTGATCAGGCAGATTTTACCTTCCACACTGATCAATTTTGAGGTGCCATGCCTAGCTGAGGCCATAAATGTCTGGAAAGCCACATGCCCGAACACCGAGTTACCCGTCAACCCATCCCCCAGAGACAGTGGGATGAGCCGCTCAGCAGAGTAATACGGAAAAGTTTAGTTGATACGTCAATTACTTCTGCGGAGCGAGCACGCCTGCTGGCTGTGGGTGAATGGGAATCGGGTTTATGGCTTCACGCACTTCCGTCGTCAAACATAGGAACCATATGTTTGATGACACACTTTCAAGACTCCGCCGTTTCTCTGCGTCTGGGTGCTCCATGCTGCTCTCCTCATCGTGCACTGTGGGGAAGTTGTCAGCAGCCTCGGTCACCACGGCCTGTCGTGCAGCCGCAGTGCGGGCCGCATACCACGTCACGCGAACATCAACGACGTCATCCGTCGAGCTCTTGTTGCCGTCGGCGTTCCAGCTGTACTTGAGCCAAATGGCTTGGCACGCGACGATGGCAAGAGACCAGACGGTATGTCGCTATTTCCGTGGAAGTTGGGTAGGACTTTAGTGTGGGACGCGACCTGCGTCGATACTCTTGCTCCATCCCACCTTCCTAGGACTGCGTGTTGTGCTGGCTCTGCCGCTGCACAAGCAGAGAACCTCAAGCGGCGCAAATATAGTAGCCTTATCGGCAATTATATATTTGAGCCGTTTGGGGTCGAAACTCTCGGGCCGTGGGGTCCGAGCGCCCTTCTGCTTGTTAAGGATATTTCCAAACGCCTTGTTGACACTTCTCGTGACCCAAAGGCTGGCCTTTACTTCGCCCAGCGACTAAGCATTGCCATTCAACGTGGCAATGCGGCCAGCCTATTGGGTACACTACCGGTTGACAGCGATGAGGATCAATTTTTTGATGCGCTTTTTTAATAGTTCTTAGGATAAGTTTTTTTTTTTTGTAATAGAATAAGGTGATTGTAAATATATGTACACATAAAATAATTTATTCTTTATTTCCCAGCTCACAACATACATTCCATGACAACCCTGGCCACAGCGTATCTTACTACAATTTTGGGCACAGTCCCGATCCCGTACGGTCTTGGAGAGAATGCGGTGACTTGCAACTTCCTGACCAACACCTATTGTCCCGTGGTGGGAGGCGAGGTCATTCAATACACCCTGAACATGTACATCGAGTCATTTTTCCCTGTGGTGAGTGCATTTTCCTTATCAAAGTCAACAGACTTTTATTATACGTAGCCAAAGCTAGGTTTACGGTTCCTCCCTGTGGGGCCCACTAGGACTAGAGCCTGCTGAGGCTGCGGGATTGTTTAAAAGAGTTACCGCGGATCAAAAGTGGCGTAGCTCATTTTTCTATTAACCGCGGGCCCCGCGGCAAATAGAAAAACCGGCCAAGTGCGAGTCGGACTCGCACACGAAGGGTTCCGTTCCATTATCTTTGTTTTTCATACAAATATATGAATAACAAAGTTATAATTTGCGGTCACTGAAAAAGTGCTATATCTCAAAAACTACTGACTGTATCTTGTTCAAACCAATTTTGGTTGGTAGTTTTTATTGAGATCTATAACATATATTTTTTTCAGATTTTTCACTCTGGTAGTTTAAGAATTAGAGGGGGGGGACACACATTTTGGCACTTTGGGAGTGTCTTACTCTAAAATGATTGACTTTAGGAAAAAGTGGTTTTAGAAACCTCAGTACCATTTTTTAAGACCTATCCATAGACACCCCACATGTATAGGTTTGATGAAAAAAAATATTTTTAGTTTCAGTTTCATGTATGGGGAGCCCCCCTAATATTTATTATTTTTTTTATTTTTGTGATGGTAAAGCGCTTAATATAATACATCTACCTACCAAGTTTTAACTGTGTAGTCCTAATAGTTTCGGAATAAAGTGGCTGTGACATACGGACGGACGGACAGACAGACAGACAGACAGACATGACGAATCTATAAGGGTTCCGTTTTTTGCCACTCGGCTACGGAACCCTAAAAATGAGGCCCCTTAAAGGAAAAAAGGAAAGGGATAAGTTACATGCGCGAACAGAACGAGCTTTTTTTAAAATGATTGGAAAGTCGGGTCGCAACCTGTCTTTATTATTTATTGAAAAAATTGAAAATCTCTCATTCGAGATCCCCTCAGGTTCATTCGAGGGCCCCCCTGAGCTTGGGGGCCCCGGGGCACTGCCCCGGCTAGCCCCTTCGTAGCTACGTCACTGCGGACCGGGTACGCAGCGCAGACGCCGCGACTACCGCATCGAACGCCTACGTTGGACAATCGCTAGTTTAAAGGCGCTCTTAACTTAGGCCTGGACCAGGATGTATCCCTACCGACTTTACGAACCCATCACCAGTGATGTTCTATTCGACATTGCAGGACACTCAAGCAGCAATCGAGTTCAGGATCGTAGACGACTCCAACAGCCCCGTGATGTGCATCCGAGTACCCATCCGCATTGCTGCGCCTCTGACCTTCAGTGAAAGGAACTCGACCCTCACGGTATGAAGTACCCTTACCCTGGAAACTACTGTGACTATAACGGCTTACTTCAAGGACCAATAATTTAATGATATCCTTAATACTCTTAGGTCATAATTAAATGTATCAATAATTGGCAGTTTTAGTTGCAGTGTAAGAATACTGTAACGAAATTTGTGATGTATTTATAATTTTTAATAAATTATTTTAATAAAAATGTTTTTGGTTTTGTTTACTAATTTCAAAGACATGTCCTAGTATGCTATATAAACCACAGCTTAAAATAATGAATCAATTGATTAAGTAATTGTTATATTTAATATGAGTTTTTAAATTAAACGTCCAATCAAGATTGTTTGTCTTTTTTTAAATGCCTACTCAAATAGACTAAAGATTAAACTAAGACGAGAAGGCATTAAGGTGAATGCGACGCCTGGAAGCGGGAAATTCAAATATAAAACGTTTTTTTCATGTTTTACCAAAGTTAACATTCAATATGAGGCGTCATCTTATCTTTTGCGGTTATAATATACCACAAAGTGATTTCTGATGTCCTTGTTTAACTCCGAAACTTCTTACAATTCAAATGTTCCTCGATAAACTTTTTAATGCGAAATATATCGAGTAATATATATGAGTATATCGAGGAAGATTTGAATTGTAAGAAAACTTTTTAATGCGAAATATATCGAGTAATATATATGAGTATATCGAGGAAGATTTGAATTGTAAGAAGTGTCGTCACCTTAGTGTGAAAAACTTTAGACCTAGTGAAACAGAGAATCAGTTGTCCCTAGTTGCGTATAAATTTTTAGTTGCCGCCAAAAGCTCACCTTTTGGTGGCAAACCAGTTTTCACCACTTACCAATCAAGGTGAAACCCATATTTAAAGATCTTTTTGAAAGGTGTATTTAAAGCGCCAGTCCATTCATTGTTGCATAATTAGCTGTAAAAGTAGTGAACGTCAAGAACAAAACATAGGTAACCTTTCTTTGGTAAGTACCTAGCTTATTTTGTTCCTTCTTAGTACTTTGTATGTTTACAAACAATAATTAGATATTAATCATTATCCATTTAATTATCCAAGCGGCTGATTGACGCTTCCCGTGACCAAAAGGCTGGCTATTACCTGGGACAACGCAGCATTACCATCAGCGAGGTAATGCTGCCAGCTTTTTGGGCACGCTCCCAGTTGATAGCGAAGGGGAGGAATTTTTTGATGCATTTTCATAGTTTTTTTAGATTTAATTTGTAAATATCTCTTTTATACATTTTTGTATAATCCTGTAAATAAGTGTACATATACCTATATTTTATTATTGTAAATACCCGATTAAATTAAAAATATGTAATTAAAAAAAATAGGAAAAGAAAGATATTAATTTAAATGTTTATTTTGGTCAGCAATCTTGAATTAACAAAAACTGGAAATACGAGAATTTAAAACGTGTAACTTCCTTGTCCCTTGTTTACATCATGCTTCGTAGGTCATAATCGTCATCTTCCCTACAGTTACATTCGAATTTACAGGTATTAGTATGGATTGCCGTCCCATCGGGTTATGAGAGTGAGGGAATAGGGAGTGCACCTGTTTCTACGCAAATGCTTGTGCACTGTTATATGTCATCATTAATATGAAACTATACAGCAACTTGATTTTTCAATTGGGTAATAGCGATTTCTTTCAGCTTCCTCCTGTGTAACTTCATAGAGCTGGTGAGTGGTAGTTCATTCAAAAATATCACTCCACCTTCCAGCTGTTTGACTTCTGTCAGTTTTTCTGTAAAAAAATAATTCATTTGTGTTAGTTCACCAAGATATGCACGTTAGTTCTTCTATTATAGTTTTTTTTTTTAAACTTTATGAGGCAGGTTTTCTAATCTACAAAGGTATATATTGAATCCGAATCTTATCAATTTAACTTGTCATCATTAAGGATTTCTACAGATATTTCTATTTATTTCTGTGTAAGTAGAATACATTTCTAGCTCTTAAGATGGGATCTTCATGCATTACCTTTAACCAAATCTTTTATTTCTTGAGCTGTAACTTCTACTCCCGGGAGTAGCACGACGCAAGCCACGGGCAGGTCTCCACACTCCTCATCAGGTATACTGGTCACTGCCACATCTCTCACTCCAGGGTGCTGCAAAATCACGCCTTCCAGTTCCACTGGGGATATCTGGAACAGTTGATATCATATAGGAAGATTCTTTTGGAATGGGCAATTAGAATCAACCTTATACTCATATCGTTTATTGCATTCCATAATTTACATAAGGTGGAAATTTAAAATACATATAGTTCTCACAATTATGGACCTTATTTATATTTTTGACATTCAGAGGTGCTATAGTAGAGTTTATTTTTTACTAACTGTATCCGCATCCTAGGGCCACAAAAGGTGTTTTGTTAGGTAGCTGTAAGCCCGCTGTGACCCCGCCGATGGCTTTTTATATTGACGTGATAAAATGTGTTATATGAGATACGATTTAAGGGTCAAATTCTAATGATAAGTTAATCGCTGGGTAGGAGCAGCGCTGTGCCGTACCATTCATGTATGACATGACGCCTATGACCTATAGCCTGATGCTGATAACTGCCTCGTTGGTCTAGTTGTCGCATAGCCGACTGCTGTGCACGAGGTCTCGGATTCGATTCCCGGGACGGGCCGAAATCGCTTTGTGGGTTTTCGAAACTTTCACAAAGCAGCCCGGAGTTGGAAGTTGGTGATTGATACACCCGTGCATCGGAGAGCACATTAATGTCGGTCCTGCGCCTGATCTCTCTCCGTTCGTGTCGGATTGCCGTCCCATCGGGTTATGAGAGTGAGGGAATAGGGAGTGCACCTGTGTCTGCGCAAATGCTTGTGCACTATAATATGTCCTGCGCAGCTGGCTGATCTCCTTATACGAGAATAGCCGCCGTGGCCGACAATCGGTCTTGTACGCCATCATAGCCTGATGATGATGATTTTTCATACCCACCTTACGACCCCTATACTTGAGCAGCAGTTTGATGCGCTCCACGAAAAAGAAGTTCCACTGCTCGTCCCTATACATCATGTCTCCGGTCTTGAACCACTTGTCCTCGGTCAGGACCTCTGCGTTGGCTTGGGGGTTATTGTAATAGCCCTGGAATTGTCATAGTTACCTGAATTGAGTTGAGGTTAAATGAAGCATTTTGGTTACGGAGTTAACATTAGGAAAGCCATCTTGATAGGACTTAAACAAATAAATAATAATGAAACAAACTAATGGTTGAAATGAGTAACTACATAAATTGTATTAAATAAGCTGTCATTGAAAAATGTGAGATCTTAAAGTAAGTAATAACTTGGCCGTTTCTTGTGTTTACGTTTTTGAGTTATGGAAGGGTGAAAACTGGCACCCATTGGTTTGTGTAATCTTACATTCGACGCTGGTTAGCCGGTTCCTTTTACTTGAACTTAGCTTGAAAGGTGCCGCGTGTCTATTTATATGTATTTACATTGCTTAGTTGCGGAACTTTTGTTTGTTGGTCTTTACAGAAGTCGTGCTATGCGACTGCTAGACCAACGACGGCAGACCAGTCTTACCTTGATATCACCGGGTGCTTTAAGCCATAGTTCGCCGTGTCTGTTGGGTTCGTTTATCTCCTCGCCTGAATCCAAATCGACCAACTGAAAAGAAAAATATATTATTATCTTTATTGCATTTTTATGCAAAGATAAAGTCTAAAATAATGTACATATTTCTATTGAGGAAATCTAATAATTTGCAGTAACATAAAAGTTTATGGCAACCAATTTTGAGTTGGTAGTGATAAAATACTTAGATAATTCGTAGAGGATTATTTCATTTATTGCTTGCATTGACATTATTCAGTACATTTACGAGTATATCGATGATTTTATAGCATATAGTAACGTGACCTATTTTATCTTTAACTAGCTTCCGTTAGCGGTGTCACTCGCGTCCCGTGGGAACTACTCCGCACACCCGGGTAAAAAGTAACCTATAGCCTGCCTCAGTAAATGAGCTATCTACCACTGAAATATTTTTTCAAATCGGACGGATCGGAGAAGATCCTGAGATAAGTGCATTTAAACAATCAAACTCTTCAGTTTTATATTATTTTTAGTATAGATTACGATAAAGCTTTATATTATGGGAGAGAGAGAGAGTAAAAGAACATGGTGTAGGTACATAACCTACATCTTCGTACCTTTTTCGAAAATAACGCTGGTACATTTTTTTCGAACCTTGGTTTTTAGTTGAACGTATTATGCAGGTAAATACAAACTATTATTTATTCGCCCCATCGGGTAATGAGAGTGAGGGAATAGGGAGTGCACCTGTGTCTGCGCAAATGCTTGCGTACTATAACATGTCCTGGGCTGCTCTCCTTAGACAGAATAGCCGCCGTGACCGACAATCCGCCGGAATGACATTATTATTCTAAATTAAAAAATAATTATTTGTGTCATGTCAAGATAATACGTACTTTGTATTGCAAATGAGCGTATGGTTTTCCGGAAGACCCGTTAGGAGAATTAGCGCTTTCAAATGTTGTGGATCCAATCTCGCTTAAGCCATGTCTATCTACTACTATTGCAGTTGGTAATACCATACCCTGAAAACAAGAAAAATATTGTATAAAGCCTACGAGAATTTATCAAAAAGAATTGCGGATAATCTCCGAAGCTTAAAATTACACTGCGCTTACCAACACGCATGCCCAGCGCGTTGATTGTGGGTAAAGGCCCATCTACATATTGCGATTTCATTGCCCGTTGCTTGCCATTTTATTGCAGGAATATTTGACAGGCGACCATTTACTTATTGCACGATTACGTTTACAACAAAGTGCAAGTAGCATCTTGCTGCAATAAAATGGCAAGCAACGGGTAATGAAATCGCGATGTGTAAACGGGCCTTAAATCTCCCCAGCTTGGAGGGGACCTTTGTCCAGCAGTGGACGATTTTAGGCTGTGATGACGAAAACGAGTTGATTGTGATCAGAAAATCTTCAAAATGAACTCTGTAGCTAATAAGCTACAGAGTAGTAGTAAAATGTACAGAGTGTACAGAGTAGTAGTAGAAAAATGCGAAGGCCTGAAGCCGTGCTATTGCACGGCTTCAGTGTTTTGTGTTATCTACAACGGCATTTTGTGTTATCTAAAATTTTACTGCCTCGTTGGTCTAGTTGTCGCATATGCATGTCGTCTCGGGTTCGATTCCCGGGACGGGCTAAAATCGCTTTGTGGCTTTTAGAAATTTTCACAAAGCAGCCCGGAGTTGGAAGTTGGTGATTGATTCACCCATGTATCGGAGAGTACGTTAATGTAGGTCCTGCGCCTAATCTCTCTCCGGTCATGTCGGATTGCCGTCCCATCGGGTTATGAGAGTGAATAGAGAGTGCACCTGTGTCAGCGCAAATGCCTGTGCACTATAATATGTCCTGCGCAGCTGGCTGATCTCCTTATATGAGAACAGCCGCCGAGGCCGCGAATTGGCTAGGACGCCATCATCAAAAAAAATTTTGTATCTCTTTCAAGAAATCCCCCAAACATCCCAGGTCTTTAAATAAGTACATACCCTCAATTCTTCAATTAGTTTGGTGGGCACAGCACTTCCCCCTATGTATATGGCTTCGAAGCTGGATAGATCCACGTTTTCCTTCTTAGCTGCCTTTACTAAAGTCGTCATCTTAGTTGGACTGATGATCATGAAAGTTGGCTGAAAAGCATGAAGAACTTTAATATACGAGAGATATATTATGGAATTAGGCGTTACTTTGTGGAAATTGTCAGCCAGTTGAGTATGAAACTGGCCGTAATGTTAGGAAAAATATTTAGTTTTTAATTGCGCGAGATAATAAATCGAGGCACGAATGCAGGATGTAATATCACTCTCATGCATATGCACATGCAGCAAAGATGTCATGCATAGGTATAAAAGAGACCGTTGCCATGTAATTGAACCTTTAAAATTTATTCCGAAAATACACGCCTGTTTTACACCCACTTTTTGAAACGCGACATGTAAATAAAGTAAATAAAAAAAAATTGTTTGTATAACATGAAGTCAGAAAATCTTACTTGGTATTTCTGTATCAGCTCTAAAGTGTGGTCAGCAGTCATTTCGTGGGAGGTTTGTATCCTGGTATATTTGTAGTAAGGCGACATGATGTAACTGAGGAGTGATGACAGCCACTGCAGGGGAGCCACCAGGAGTTTGGCCCGAGTCGGAGGGATCTTCTTGGCGAAACCACTGTATAATAAATAATTAGATACTCATAAATACGAGATTTTGTGTGTAGGGATGTAAGTTCCTCTTTCACGCAAAAATCACTGGATGTGTTTTGGTGATACTTAGCAGTGATATGGCTACTTTTTATTCGGGTACAGGAAGAACTGGAAGTGGGTGAAATTACAGACGGAAAATTGTTAAGTATAATATAGGAAATACTCTAGAAACTCCAGTGTTTGTTAAATGACTTTTCTATTTACCATAAATAAATTCCGCTACTGGCCAGGTTCTTATGCGTAATAATTGCGGCTTTGGGCTTCCCAGTAGTTCCGCTGGTCGCTACCAGGTATCCTACTATCTCCTCAGGGTCAAAGTCTGCAGCTCTGTGGAATTATTGACCATATTAATGAGATCTTATTGCTTGTAAGAAAAGGTTCCAAAATTCAGACTCCATTCTGTCTCTTAGAACTTACAATTTATGAGAATAATTATGAAGAGTTTTTTGAACATGTAATTTAAAGCTTCGATCATGGAAAAGGAATGGAAGAAGAAAACATGCTTCGCCGACCCCAAATAAATTGGTATAAGGGCAGGAAGAAGATGATGATGAATTTGAAGCCTCGCTCAGAGATGGGCATCAGCATCTCCGAAGCTAAAAAATATTCCATGATGCGCTTCAAAAATACGCTTGACTAATGCGGTGAGTATGGGCAAATCCCACTAGCTTGAGGGAGGATTTTGTAAAACTGTGGACGTAAGCTGTGACGCCCTCAATACTTGTTCTTACCTAAAATCCTCGATGGCTATATTTTCTCCATGTTTCTCCATAATTTCAGACAGGGTGATAGTGTCAGGATGATGGTCAAAAGTAACAATTTTAGGTTCCAGTCCCAAGAGTGCAGTAGCTTTTTGGATGTCCTCAACTTTTTCGCTTTGACAAAATATGATTTTGGGCCTGTTGGTGTTGAAGGTGTCTTTTAAGTCATCTGGAAGGAGTTAACTACAGTTAAAAATATGGTTAACTGACAATTTATTATTAATTTATTACGAGGCTTTTTTAACACCCTGGTAAAATAGACCATGACCCTTTTAAGTTGGGTCGCGAAAGTCTGGAGAACATAATATTCTTAGAGGTTTGAGATGAACCTCTCACGACTCTCCAGGACAAGTTCTTCCAAGTTTTAGAGGACTAATGGATTCTTTTGTCGCTACTTACTAACTCCTAGAGTCCTGTCAATAGCAGCAGTAGTGATGCCCAGGAACATAGCTGCATAGAACGGAACAGCTAGATCCAGGTGCGAAGGAGCCATGAGAACCATGACGTCACCGATCTTCAGGCCCAAGTTTTTGAAGGCAGTCGCGCATTTTATGCTTTTTCTTAAGACAGAACCGTTTGTTTCTGATTCTCCTGTGCCTCCATCTATCTGTGGATTTGATATAATACTATTACCATTGATGAGATTTGGTCGAATACTAAAATTCTGTACAACTGAACAAGTGGCGTTTTATTACTTTTTAAATAAAAAAATATTAGTATAATTGGTTGATGGATGTTGGCCTAGAATTGTGCTAAAATTTTTATCTGAGACTAACACTTTCTAGCGGCTTCGTCTGCGTCACGGGGAACTTTTTTCAGCTTATGTCAGCTAGGGTTAGCAGGCTAAAAATACTTAGCTTCTCAATAGTAAAAGGATTTATGAAAGTGCCGATTTTAGAGTACTAAACAAATTTATTTATTGTTATAATATCAAGATTAGATTATTTTTATCAGAGATTATTGCAGTTTCAAGTAGGAACCTTGAATTTACTAAGACAAAGAGCAAATCCACAAAAGGGGTGAATGAACGCCGACTGGATGCAAAGATTTGAGAAGTATAAAAGGATTTTTTGGTGTTGAGCAAGTGGATAGAGTTAGAAAGACTGCCTCGATCGTCTAGTTGTCGAATAGCCGACTGCTGTACACGAGGTCTCGGTTTCAATTCCTGGGTCGGGCCAAAATCGCTTTGTGGGTTTTAGAAACTTTCACAAAGCAGCCCGAAGTTGGAAGTTGGTGATACTTGATACTTGATGGTGATACTTCGACGCCTAACATCACTCATGTTCTTTTTTATTTACTTTTTTTTAGTTTGTAATATCTTAGTATTTAAGAGTAGTTTTAAGTTTGTGTATGTATATAAGTAGGCATAGATTATATAAATTGCTAAATGGTAGGTATATTTAATTAATATAAACATGATAATTAAATAAAATAAAATAATAGATTTTCAACCTACAATAGTAGAAGTTCAATTGTTCAAATGTTCAATTTGTAAAATTTTACAGATTTGGGTAGGTTGACCCTCAGTACTTCTTCGTACCTAATGTTACTGCCAAACGCAGGACCTTGCTGACAGCAGCTAGAATTAAACTCAATAAACAAAGTGTTGAATAATAATACCTTCCTAGTATTAAAGAATAGGTAGCCCACCTGCATAACAAAATCAGGATCATCCTTCAAGCTCTGGAGCACAATTTTACCAAAATGATACTTATCACTAGAAATGCCGGTTTCGGAAACTATTCGAGAACTGAATTCATTAAAATAGTTGAGTAGTATTTCATTTTTGAAACTAAATTCTTCCATGATTGTCGTAATAATTAATTAGCATGTGACTGGAAGTTGCTAAATTACTTTTGGACGTCAATTCTATATTCGTGCTAAATCGCGAATGTAGTGCATACGTTAACGATCCATATCAGCCTCGCCTTCCTTACGACGCAGAATCAGTAGTGTAGTATTGTGTTATCTCCGATGTGCATTGTGTTATCTGCGTCTCAGCCTATTTAGCCTTACGATAACTACGTGTTAGATTATACAATAAAATTCGCAAATGCGGGTGCGGTCGATGCCCGTGAATAAGATGTGTTAGCGATATTTTTTTGGGGTGATAGTGTTAGAGTTCCTAGCGACTTAGCAATGAAATATTGCAATTAAGAAAGTAGTCGTCACAAGTGGAAATGCATTCAGTACTGGAAAACGGTCTCCTTCAAGCTGGGGGGAAGCTACCCATACTCACCGCGCTGGGCAGTGTGGGATATTTTTAGCTTCGGATATGCTGCTGCCTATCTCAGCGCAATGCATTTATTATCCCACTTGGTGATGTGTGGTTGTTATGTCGCCACCGAAAGTAACTTCCTGCCTCGTTGGTCTAGTTGTCGCATAGCTGACTGCTGTGCACGAGGTCTCAGGTTCGATTCCCGAGTCGGGACGATTCGCTTTGTGGGTTTTATTCGCCCGAAGTTGCAAGTTTGATATACACGCGCATCGGAAAGTTTATGTTTATGTCGGTCCTGCGCCTCATCTCTCTCCGGTCGTGTCCTGGCTGATCTCCTTATATGAGAACTGCCGCCGTGGCCGACAATCGGCTAGGACGCGATCATGTCGCCACCAGTCGGTCGGTCTCATCCATTTTTCAGCAGGGTGCACCACGGACAGGTGCGGTTGGGGATGACTGATTGATTTATATATTCGAGATCCGCGCAACTTTTACTCGGTTGATTTATATTATTCCCTATTCGAATCATTTCAGCTTTATACAATGCTCTCGGTGTGGTCATGACAGACGCTTGCGGTGTTTTTTATTTATATTAGTTTTATTAATATACATAGAGATAGGAAGGTACAAATCAACGCGGTAATAATTTTTTTTAGATTCACTTGATTGTACGCACGGTACTTCAAAAGCTATACTCGTAAGTAAATTCATAGCTTAAGGTGGAAAAACCGCCTTATAACGTTTTAATTCAGAAACACGAGTATGTACTAAGATAATCGCGTTCGCGATAATCAAATATAGCCTTGATCCACCACTTGAATTTTCTTTGAAGTTACAAGGCTAAAGGCTAATCCATGTTGAATATTTTTTTATTTTTTTTTTTATTATTCAAAATATCAGATTTACAATTCGATTAAAAATAGAAAACCTACCAAAACAAACCGTCGCGGGTTTAACAGTGGTATGTCAGCCACGGCAAACTCGGTGACATATTTATACATAGATAGTTGTACAGACGACAGCAGGTCAACATATACGAATCTGTCAAATTTCACCAATCAAATATCAACCCACCGCCATTGCGATAAGGTTGAAAATCCATTGTAGAAATTTGACAGATTGTGGCAACTTGATGTGCTCTCGTCTGTACATTATATATGTATAAGGAGTTAACTTCTAGACCGCACTGCAGTCTAGAAAGTACTTCTTTAGTATCTTTTGACAGTTCCTAGCATTTATTTTACTGCAGAGTTCAATGGGCAGGTCATTTAAATATGATGGCAGCATACATTCCCACGTCCTTGTTCCGTAGATATTATTAGATTTAGGTTAAAAAAGGTTTTTCGAAGTTTTACCTAAGTTAATATGTAGCGCGAAATTATCTTTGCGGTTTTAAAAGAAAGTCCATTCACCTTATGTCAACTTTTAGCCGATATAGATTGGGTGGATGTTCTCGTGTAATATGTATAAACAAAACATTATCTTTTTGAGTCGGACTCGTAGCTTGGATAGCCTTTGTAAATTCGTCACCCGGATGGAAAGTAGTAAGTATTTCCAAGTCTCCATTTCCAAGGATCTTCATGCCAAATTCCATCATAATCGGTATAGCCGTTTCAGGGCGAAATCGATAAAAGCAGACAAAATTACTTTTGATTTAAGAAGGATAATAAATAGGAAACACATTAATACAAACAATTTTTATTGTGTAAAAAAAAAAATCTTATTCTCTAGTAGAAGTTAGCACCAATTCTTTGAGTTTCTTCCTGTTGATCTTCGATGAGCTGGTCAAGGGCAGTTCTTTCAGGAAAATAACACCCCCTCTTAGTTGTTTAGAGTCCGTCAGGGTTTCTGGAATATACAACATTAGTTTCATATCATAGTCTATGGCGATTCACATATGATCCTGCGCACCACATATCAGTAAAAATGTATGGCTTAGCTGTTTTGGATTGCTGGGGAGTTTGTTTTTGCTGGGGAGTTTGTTCCACCATTTCTTCTTCCCAGCAAAAACACATAGGAAGTGGTGAAGGGCGGGCGTTTTGGGGGCTGTCTTTTGTAAAATTAACCTTCAAAAAGTGCTGATTTTCAACTTACTTTGAATAAATGACTTTTATGTTTTTATCGTTACGTTACTTACTTCAGAAGGCAAATATTCGCATCACCTCCATAGTGGCAGCGAAACGGCGAAGCCATTTCATACATTTTGACTGATAAGTAGAATTTGTGAAGTTAGGGTCGGTGGAGTTAGGCCGTGTAGATTGAGAAGCTTGGCTCTATATTAGATCTGATATCTTTATCACAGGGTAAAGCTTATGTGGTCCTCTTGGCAAAATTTTACATGAAATGTTTTTGGTGAGTTCAATTATTTCTAGTTACAACGTGAATAAATTAGAACGAAGATAACATACTTGAAAAATGAACAGCTAACAATAAAAAAAGGTGAAATAGTAGGTACCTTTGACCAAGTCCTTGATCTCCTGCGCGGTGGGGCTGCAGCCAGGTTTGGGCACAACACACGCCACCACCAGGTCTCCGCACTCCTTGTCAGGTATCCCTGTCACAGCCACGTGGAACACGCCAGGGTGCTTCGCTATCACACTCTCGATTTCCAATGGAGACACCTAAAGGCAAAAAATTCGAAGATCTGCATTCATTTACATCAAACTTGATCGCTCTTAGCGCCTACAAGACTTTTAAATTACAGAATTACTGTTTTTGAGTGCTATGGTCTTCATCAATAGATTTCTATGGACTTTATACAAACCAAACAAGTATCCTGCAACGTAGCTATTAAAATAACTGGTAAATATCAGTATGATCATAAAATTGTGACAAGAAACAGGAAGAATATAAATATAAGAACCTTTCGTTAAGAGTGAAAGGTGAAAAATTAACGATGTCAGCTTCAAAAATGATCTATAATAGAGCAACGAAAGTCAGAATCAACCCACCTGGTGGTTTCTATATTTCAGCAATGACTTATAACGTTCGACAAAGAACACGTTCCATGAGGCGTCTCTGTAGAAGATATCACCAGATCTCAGCCAGCCGTCTTCGGTTAGCGTCTCTCTAGTCACTTCAGGATTATTGTGGTAGCCCTGAAAATTGTTTCAGGCTATTTCATAACATCTTTCAGATCACACAAATGTACAGAAAAAAATATTGAGGCAAGATACTCTTAACCAAAAGGCCTTGGTCAAAGATTAAGCATTGCCACCCTGGATGGCAATACTGCCAGCGTTTTGGGCACGCTCCCGGTCGACGGCGATGGGGAGGAATTTTTTTATGCCTTTTAGTTTTAGTTAAGTTTTTTTACTAGAGTCTTGTAAATATACATATGTAAATAAATTGTCGGCACGCAATTGTATGCTAGACATTGCACCCTCTATTTTTGACGACTCTGTTACAACAGCAGTGAGATTAGACGTAGGATCGACCGCTTTTTCAAACTTATTAACGAAGTATTTTAGTGAATTTATCACATGGTCTTATTTCAAACTTTAAATTTTTCAAGTAAAGTATAAGTTCGACTTACTTTAAACACCGTTGCTCCTCGGAACCACAGTTCTCCTGGTACATTGGGTTCGAGTATTTCTTCAGTAGTCACGGGATTTACTAACTGAAACACGTGAAAATTCTTTGATGTACCAAAAAATTGTTTATAGTATATTTTATTAGTCGTGGTGGCCTAGTGGTTAAAGTACCAGCCTCTCAAGTATGAGTGTTCGAGTTTGATTTCTAGTTATTCAAGTATACCAATGTAACAAGTCGTGGTGGCCAAGTTGGTAAAGCACCAACCTCTCAAGTATGAGTGGGTGGGTTCGATTCCAGGTCAGGCAAGTACCAATGCAAACTTTTCTAAGTTTGGTACTGTACTTTCTAAGTAATCTTAGACACCAATGGCTGATAAAAGGTGAAGGAAAACATCTTGAGGAAACCTGGACTATAAAATCTGAAATCACCAACCCGCATTGAGCAAGCGTGGTGATTAATGCTCAATCCTTCTCCGTGAGAGAGGAGGCCTGTGCCCAGTTGTGGGACGACCAAAAGGCTGATCATGATGATAATGGCAAAAATACAGCAGATGATTAGGTTACCTTTAGAACTCTTAATAAGTTCTTACTTTGCACTCCAAAGCGTCTACAGGTCTGCCCAAAGACCCTTGCGCAGGTTGGAAGTCGTGGACGAATGCCGGGCCGCTCAACTCGCTCATACCATACACGTTGTAAATCTCATCCGTCTGAGTCAGTTTCTGAAAATTTTTAATCAGAGAAAATTCACTACCCAAAGAGTCCGTACCCAAAAGGTTAAAACGTAACTATATCTCTACTAATATTATAAAGTTGTCTCAGAAACTACTGGTCCGATTTGAAAAATTCTATCAGTGTTAGATAGCCCATTTATTGAGGAAGGCTATAGGCTACTTTTTATCCGGGTGCGTGCAGTAGTTCCCACGGGAAGCGGTTGAAACCGCTGGCGGAAGCTAGTATAGTATAACAAACGGATAGACGACAGAGAAGCCTTTGTAATAGGGGATTACAAACTCATGTCTATCCGTCTGTCATCAGGCTGTGGCTGACTTTCACTAGAACCGTGACAGCTAGAGTTGAAATTTTAACACATAATGTTATTATTGTTACACAACAAATAAAAGCTACTAACTGACTGAAAACTAGAATAAAATAAATATTTTAGGGGGTTAAAAACTTATTTTATTCTTGTTTTTAGTCAGTTAGTAGCAAATACCTACTCGATAGATGGCAAAACCTCGTAATAGTTACCTTCATTTGTTCAATCAATTCTGGTGATACATAACTGCCTCCAAGCGTTATGTATTCGAAGCAGCTGAAGTCACATTTAGATCGCTCAGCCAGAGTCGTCATTAAGACAGGACTGCATAATATGTAGGTTGGCTGTGGACGTGAAAAATCACATTAGATTATTCATTTTTAACCGTGGTTTGGTTGGGTCAAAGTCAAAGTCAAATGTTTTTATTTCAAATAGGCCTTTGCAGTCTCCTATGAAACACACTAGTTGCACGAGTCCAAAAAGTTGGTCTCATGGAGAAGAGCCGGCAAGAAACTCTATAGACACTCTTTTTGAAAAAGTAATATGTTCACAATTATTCTATTACATAACAATAGTAGGCTGATAAAATTATACAATGCAACTGTACAATCCAAAAAGAGAAGAAAAAGTCGTTTGATTGCCAGGGAAGCCACACATGCAGAGATGAGTTATCGCCATATATCTTTATCGTCAACGAAGTCTTGAATTTTATAATACGCAAATTATCATTCACACTTATAGTGAAATTGGCGATTTTAGACTTTTTATGCCAATTTTTTTTGAAGGTATTATCTTTAGCCTTGAATATCTCACCTTATATGTATTAACCATGTCAGCAAAATGTTCCGGTGTGACAGGAGCTGATGTCTGCAGTCGCGTGTACTTGAGGATCGAGGAGAACAGGTAGTGGAACCCAGCTGTTAACCACTGCGCTTGAGATATCACTAAACTCATTCTTACTGGTGTTGGGAACTTGCTGAGCCCTATCCTGAAATTAAATCATTTATTTATGTTAATAGCTTTCACAAAACACTTTAATATATCAATATTTTTTATACTAGATGAGGCTTTCGTCCGCCTTTTCATTTGTTTCACAAGGGAATTACTCCCAGCAAGCGGATAAAAAGAAGCTCATATGCTATTTCAGTATCGATATCCATTTCAATATCACTATTTTACTGCTAGGTATCATCAACATCTGTTAAATGCGTGATTGAAGAACAACTATCAAAATATGTAAATCCACAAGTTTAATTTATGATATTACTAAGAAAAGCTCGTAATTATAAAGCTGTGCATTAACTATCGTTTTCTTTTAGAGAGTTTTTTAGAATTGGTGACACACTGCCACATCAATCAAAAACTGAAGTCTTGCCTGTAATCACTTTCTCTTACCATACGTAAGGTGTTGCAATAGCCGAGTTCTTGTGTGTCAGCATGGCTGTCTTGGGCACTCCTGTGGTGCCGCTGGTCGATGTCAGGTAAGCTATTGTTTCTTCTGGATCGAAGTCTGTGGCTCTGAAAGTTTAAAATATTATTTTAGACTGACGGCCAGTATCACAGGTTCCTAGTATAGTTTTAAATAGCTATTTGATAGATCAATCCATAGAAAAGTAATTAAAACTAAAAACATTTATATGGGACTGTTTCTCGGATAGCTATTTAGAACTTTATATGTGAAACTGGGCCTGAATATTATCATCTTTGTCCTACTGCTGGTCACAGGCCACACTAGCATGGACTTTTATAGTCTAGTTTTTGTGACGAAGTTTTTTCCTTTGTGATAAGTCGATCATTGAAATCAAGATACCCTTAGAAATAGACACATAACTTAGGTACTGTTAGAAAAGTTACTGATGATAATTCTGAAGTATAGAACCGGAATTCAAGTTTCCTTAGTCCGTAAAAGTTTTTTGATGGATGGTAACTTTGACGTTAATTCCATAGTCAAACCGACCATTCGCAATCAAAATAAATTGTTTCTTTTAATAGGAACCAGGCATTAGGTAATCCAAAGGCCTCCAAGATTTTCAAGTACAAACTACTTACTTGAAATCCTTAACCGCATCATCATTTTCAATCTTCAGCAGTTGTTCAAGAGTTGTGTGGTTACTATCGTCATCGAAGGTTACGACTTTGGCTTCCACATCAGAAACGTTCAGAGCATTTTCAACATCTGTCGTCTTTAGGCTTTGACAGAACACTATCTTTGGACGATTCGTTTTGAACAACGCTTCTAGTTCAACTGAAAAAACGTAGGTCTTATCTGTTTTACCTGATTTGGATTATTGTTTTGCAAATAATGAAGATGAGTGTTTTTCTTAGAAGGTTAAAAAGGAAAGCAAGGTTAGGCAAAATTCTTCCTTCCGCATGTTTCTCTAGATTCACATCTACTGTGAAAGTTAGTGTTACAGATGTTTTTAAAAAAAACTCCTGAATCACGAAAAGCAATGACTTCTTTTTAAAATATGATGCCAATGAAAGTTGCCCGGGTAATCTGGGTTGTGGAGGTCAGACAGGCAGTCGCTCCATGTCAAACACTGGTTCTCAGCTGCACCCGGTTAGACTGGAAGCCGACCCCAACACAGTTGGGAAAAGGCTAGGCAGATGATGCTAAGGTCAGTGTCGATGACACTATGGAAGGTGAGTCAAAGGGTCACTTGAATGGGAACTTACCGACTCCCAAAGTACAATCAATACAAGCCACCATGATGCCAAGATATAGAGCAGCGTTATGTGGTATACAGTAGTTCAAGTGGTTGGGTCCCATGAGCACCATGACATCTCCTTTCTTCAGCCCTAGCTGAGTGAGTGAGATGGCACATCGGATGCTCCTGTCTAACACTGAGCCGTTGGTTTCTGATTCTCCTGTGCCTCCATCAATCTGAAATGGAAATGATGCAAGTTTAAATTTTTTATGGCTTCCAAAATAAGGTTTCGAGTTAAAAGTCGTTCCATGTATTCAACTGGTAGTCAGTTGCATATAGTTGGACTAGAACCTTATAGGAAAAGGTATTTTATTTCTACAACGTTAAAGTAGATTTTCGAGTGCCCTAAAAACCCTCTCCGCTGAACTCCTCAGCTCCTCTCTGTCTGTGACCCTTAGGGTAAAAAACAAAAAACTCTTTCCTCTTTATTATAGTCATTTAGATATATAACATTATTGATTAATTACTTGTCAATGCAATATAAGGTTCAGGTATACCTATTTCAAGTTGCCTACTCAGTAAACGACATGCAAAGCAATGAATTAAGATTTTGATAAGATATCGCGAATATCTGAGGGCGATCCAACCATAAACCAAAGTCATATAAAACATACGATTTACAAAAACTATTCTAGTAAAAACCGGCCAAGTGCGAGTCGGACTCGCACACGAAGGGTTCCGTTCCATTATCTATGAAAAATAAACGTAGTTATTACCTACAATTAGCCAAAACACAAACTTTTCTCGACAACAAAAAATAACTTTGTTTTTCATACAAATATATGAATAACAAAGTTATAATTTGCGGTTACTGAAAAAGTGCTAT
>NWSH02000085.1:953388-964840 GCA_002382865.2 Heliothis virescens
ACAACAAAAAATAACTTTGTTTTTCATACAAATATATGAATAACATAGTTATAATTTGCGGTTACTGAAAAAATGCTATATCTCAAAAACCACTGACTGTATATTGTTCAAATCAATTTTGGTTTGTAGTTTTTATTAACATCTATAACATATATTTTTTTCAGATTTTTCACTTTGGTAGTTTAGGAATTACAAGGGGGGGGGGACACATTTTGGCACTTTGGGAGTGTCTTACTCTAAGATGATTGACTTTAGGGAAAAATGGTTTTAGAAACCTCAGTACCATTTTTAAGATCTATCCATAGACACCCCACTCGTATAGGTTTGATGAAAAAAAAAATTTTTAGTTTCAGTTTCATGTATGGGGAGCCCCCCCTAATTTTTTTTATTATTTTTGTATGAAAATCGTAAAGCGGTTAATATAATACCTCTACCTACCAAGTTTTAACTGTGTAGTCTTAATAGTATCGGAATAAAGTGGCTGTGACACACGGACAGACAGACAGACCGACAGACAGACATGACGAATCTATAAGGGTTCCGTTTTTTGCCATTCGGGACCCTAAAAATGGAAAACTAAAACAAAGAAGCACCAAAAGTTTCCCCATCGCTGTCAACTTTGAGCGTCTTTAGGACCCAATGATATTGTGTGCCGTTTACAATATTCAGTCCTAAACTGAAGATTTTTTGAATCCACTGTTTTGGGGAACCCTCGAGTGATCTGTCAGATCTCAGAGACTTACTGACTTAAACTCAGCAGGTTCCTTTTGGAGCTTTTTGCATACTAGGGCCGCGGTAACTCTTGCACAATCACTCAGCAGTATTTTATTCGCTATAAGTTATTCTTTGTTACGCTATTAATAAATACTTATTATGTTACCTGTGACACAAAATCAGGGTCTTCTCTCAAGCCTTGCAGTATGAGTTTTCCTATATGGTATCTGTCTGATGGGATCCCAGTTTTCGCCACCAAACGAGAGCCCACCTCTTCCATGTAAAAGTGGACAGCATATGACGCGGATTTCACCATTTTTCCAGTTCTGTATAGGATAAAATTTCATGGAATTTTTATGACTATCACAAAAAAAACTCAGTGTCAGAACTTAGCAAAGGGTGTCAAACAATTCAGGACTCTCAATGCTCATTTTTAGAGGAAAGTTTCCTGAAGATTTGAGCGATATGTTTGGTAAAAAATTGGCCAATTGTAACACACACTTTGCCGGGGTGTTCAGACCGATTCTCTGCCACGACGGCTGTTTTCACTAAGGGGATCAGCCAGCTACGCAGGACGTATTATATTGCACGCACATTTGCGCAGATACAGGTGCACTCCCTATTCCTATACTCTCATAGCGTGATGGGACGGCAATCCGACACGACCGGAGAGAGATCAGGCAGACGGACCGAAATTTACCGGTTCTCCTTGGCACGGGTCTTGATTGATAGACCCGTTAACTTCTAGACTGTAACTACTGTAAGTTTTTCGCACGTTCGTTCATAATTATAATAAACTAGCTATTTACCGCGGTTTCACCCGCGTTCCATGGAAACTACTTTTAGCACCCGGATAGAAAATAGCCCATGTCCCCCGGTAATAGTGAAATAAAAAAACTTTTGTAAAAATATTTTCAAATTGGTTCATTAGTTTAGAACTTTGAGGTACAAATAAAAATAAATCCCTGTTTTTAATTTTATTCTAGAATAGCTTCTGCGAGCGACTTCGTACTGTTAGACTGAGCGACTCGGCAGTTATAAAAAAAAACCACTTCTAGTTACGCAGTAGTTTATTTTTTTTGTTAAATATACAAACTACACTTTAACTTTTAAGATTTTACAATAAGTAGGTACTTCGACTGGACTACACTCACAATTTCGCGGTTACCCTAATGAAGGGCTATATCGACCCGGTTTAGGCGCAAGGATTTTAGCTGAAAACCAACAGGTTGGGGCGGATCCGAAGATCACAATTATATCAGCACCCTGAGCCTAAACTCTGACTTCGCGGTTACCCTAGTGAAGGGCTATATCGACCCGGCTTAGGCCCAAGGATTTTAGCTGAAAACCAACAGGTTGGGGCGGATCCGAAGATCACAATTATATCAGCACCCTGAGCCTAAACTCTGACAAACTGCAATCGATTTTAGAAAAGTTTTTAGATCATGTCGCTTATGCCAGCGATAACGGGTCGTCATAATCAAAGATCTGAAACTTCACTGCTCTGCTCTTACCTATTGATTTTAGCGTGGTGAAAAGTGTACCAGCTTAGGAGTATGGAAGATCCCATCTGCCATCTGCCTAGCCTTTTCCCAGTATGGAAGATAATTGTACCAATTTTCGTTAAAATCCGTCGAGTAGGTTATACAAACAGACAGACAGACCCCTGATAGTTATTTTGGAAATATATTTCACGTATAGAATTGACCTCTCTACAGTTTTGTTATAAGTATTGATATAGATATTCACATATAAGTTATAATTATTTAAATAAACTTACCAATTACACTATGGGATAACTTTCTGTGCCGATATTGCTCCCACCGGCTACCAAGTGTATATGAAGGAATTAAATCAATGATTTCTGAAGAATGCCTACTTATTTCGGTCTTTAAACCCATATCTTAAGTGCTTGTCGTAAAAAAAAAACCTGCACGTGTAGATAAAAAATATTTTTCGGCACTTAGATATTTAAATGTCCAATCTCATGACGGAACGTATGCGAAAAACTATACCTACAAAACTATACCTACAACATTTAGTTTCTATGCCACTCTATGAAAGTCATACTAACGCGGCGATACTGCGACCAGCGAGACTCGTGGTATTGGATCTTTTGGAATAGTATTCTATTCTAAAAGATCCTTCTATTCCAAAAGATTCTATTGAATATATATCATTTTATTTGCTTGATAATTTATGTTTGAGAATTTGCTATACATCCAATTTAAATAAACAAATGATTTTTTTACGTGTCATAAATTAACCTATACAAAATGTTACAAACTAAAAAGAATACAAAATTTTAAAAAATATAAAATAAAAAAAAAACTACACTTATACAAAATATTACCAAATAGAACAATACTGGATGTGACAAACTAAGAAGATACAAAATATTTAATTTAATTATAGCAAATTATTAAATGTGCTTTTTCTTATTTATGTTATAATTTAGAAAATCCTTTATCGTATAGAAACATTTGTCCATTAGCCATTTCTTTAGTTCCTTATGCAAAAGATTCGTTGGCAATTCTCTAATTTGCTTAGGTATTCCATTAAATATTTTAACAGCCATAAAGCTTACGTTTTTTTGGCAAAATGTTGTTCTATACCTAGGCATTGCTAATTTACTCGGATCTCTAGATATTTTGCCCATCTTGTATTTTTTTTCATTATCTGCCTTACTGAATAGATCAGGATGTTTTTTAGGGTTCCGTAGCCGAATGGCAAAAAACGGAACCCTTATAGATTCGTCATGTCTGTCTGTCCGTCCGTCCGTATGTCACAGCCACTTTATTCCAAAAGTATTAAGACTACACAATTCAAACTCGGTAAGTAGATGTATTACATTAACTGCTTTACGATTCTGTCTTTATTTATTGCTATAACTTCCACATGTTGCTTCCTATTACTTAGATAGTCTTTAAGCCAGTATAACGCTTTCCCTCTTATTCCGTAATTTTCACATTTTTGCAACACTATTTCGTGTTTCACAGAGTCAAAAGCTTTGCTCATATCGAAGAATATAGCTGAGACTGGTATCTTTTTATCTATAATCTCAGTTACTGATTTAATAAGTTGAAAACAAGCTAGTGTAGTCGACTTTCCTTTCTGAAAACCATTTTGTTCTGGACTTATTATGTTGTGCTTATTTAAAAATGATACAATTCTATTGTGCATTGCTTTTTCATATATCTTTGAAATTGTAGGAATTAGGATTACTGGACGGTAATTATTTAAGTCGAGTTTATCATTTTTTTTATATAATGGCTTTATTACTGAAAACTTTAATTTATCTGGATATTTATCTTCAAAGAAACTTAAATTAATCAGGTGTGCTAAAATAGGTGAAAATATATTTGTACATGATTTAACAGCGTTGGTGTTATTTAAAGATGCAATTAATTTGCTTATTTCATTTGTCGTGCAGGGTTCTATATATATACTGTTACATTCATTATGCGTGGGAGTGTTTATCCTGGTATTAGTAATATCAATGTTTGTAGAATCAATAAAATGATTATTAAAAGTCTCCGCTATCTGTTCAGGATCGTTTATCAAAGTATCGTTTAGTTTAATTGCTTCTATATATTTCGCGTCTCTACGTTTCGGTTTATTTTTAATCAATTCCCAGGTTGCTCTGCATTTGTTTTTTGCTTTTGAAATAACTTTATCGGATGTATGTTTCCTAGATATATCAATGCATTTTTTAATAGTTTAGCATATTTGTTATACTTTATTTTATTTTCTAATGATTTGTTTTTATGATAATTGAATCTAAGGTGCCTTTTATATACACAGGATTTTTTATGCCTTTAGTTATCCATTTAATTGGAGGTGTCTGATAATTTACTTTAATTTTTTGAACGGGAAAATTTAACTTGTGAAATAGATTGAAGATATCATGAAATTTGGCTTCTAGTTCAGACACGTTTTTTAGGGTTCCGTACCCAAAGGGTAAAACGGGACCCTATTACTAAGACTCCGTTGTCTGTCCGTCTCTAGGCTGTATCTCATGAACCGTGATAGCTAGAAAGCTGAAATTTTCACGAATGATGTATTTCAGTTGCAGCTACAACAACAAATATAAAAAAAAAATAGATTGAGGAATAAAATAAACGTGTGAAACCGCAAATTATAACTTTGTTATTCATATATTTGTATGAAAAACAAAGTTATTTTTTGCTGCCCCACAAATGTTTGTATTTTGGCTAGTTATGAGTAATAGATACGTTCATTTTCATAGATAATGGTACGGAACCCTTCGTGCGCGAGTCCAACTCGCATTTGGCCGGTTTTTATCCTCAAATTTATACTTACTTTTTTTTATTCTCTTTTATACTTACTTTTTTTTCCAACTGTTTAATAAAGTCTAATTCAAACTCGAACATCAATTATGATATCTGAATCAAATAAACATAATTATGTAAAAATTCTTAGGCAGACATATTTGAAATTAATTAAAATCTTTTTGCATTAAAAAGGGCCTGATTCATTTATGCTGCCCCGCCCCTCTGCGTAGGTAAGTCCGCCACTGCGCTTCATATCTATATTACACTAGCTTCTGCCAGCGACTTCGTACGCGGATCGTGTCGCTTATGCCAGCGACAATGGGTCGTCAAAATGAAAGATCTGAAACGTCTGATGTCGAATTCTAAGAGCCCGGAGAAACAACGGGATGCGCGAGGGCAGATTTTGGTAAAATCCGTTCATAGCCAATGCCCTATAACGGACCTATTTCCAAAATGTCATGTCTTTTACTTCAAAAACATAGGACTTCGATTCAAACTATGAACCCCCGTTTTGCACCCCTAGGGGCAGATTTTCGTAAAATCCGTTCTTAAATAATGTTTACACTCTATAACGGACCTATTTGCTAAATTTCATGTCTCTTACTTCAAAAATCATTGGACTTCCATACAAATTACCAAGCCCCTTTTTTACCCCTTAGGGGTGGAATTTCAAAAAAATATTTCTTAGAATATTTTTACACCCTATAAGGATTCTACCTGCCAAATTTCAAGTTGGTAGGTGTTATTGTTTCTGAGATTTCGTCATTAATCTGTGAGCTTTCATATTACCGCGGTTTTACTCGCGTCCCGTGGGAACAACTTGCCGTACCCGGATAAAATATAGCCTATGTTACCCGCGGATAGTGTAGCTTCCCAACAGTGAAAGAATTTTTCAAATCGGTTCTGCCGTTTTTGATTCCATCGCGAACAGACTAACAGACAAACAGACAAAAATTTCAAAAACGATTGTTTTAGCTTCAGTAGCATACAAATGATGCATAACACTGATTTTTTCGAAAAAATATTCAATGTAAAGACACGGCTCTGTCTACAATTTTATTATATGTATAGATATAGATAGATAACAATATAGATTCTAAATTATCAGTATATTATATACCTACTTATCTTATCAGGTTTTCCTTAACTGTATAGGTATAGATTTATCGATTTAATTTTGGCAGTGATAAAGTAAAGCCAGCCAGAAAGGAATTGTTCAGGATACTCTTTGGTGAGAGTTGTTGCTATGCAAGCAGTTGGTTTGTATCCTGGTCAAATTCAAGAACGTAATTATGCTAATGATTCTCGACCCAAATCAACAATAAAATGAGTGTTTTTTTAGGGTTGCGTACCCAAAAGGGTAAAACTTTATATTATAACTTTGTTTTCATACAAATATATGAATGACAAAGTTATTATTTGCGGTTTCACTTGTTTATTGTGTGGGGACCCCCCTTAATATACATATTTTTTAATTTTTAGTATTTGTTGTTGTAGCGGCAACGGAAATACATCATTTGTGAAATTTCAGTTTTCTAGCTATCACGGATTATGAGATACAGCCCGGAGACAGACAGACAGACAACGTAGTCTTAGTAATAGGTGCCGTCCCTTTGGGTACGGAACCCTAAAAAGACAAAACCGTTTTCAATAAAAGTTATTAGTCCTAAATTGTAGATTGTGAACTTGTAGTTTTTGGCAGCAGGCATGATTTCTGTCACGGCTACAGCGGGCGCTGCGGGGCTCCGGCCGGCGGTCCCACGAGAATTTTGAAGTATACTCTAGGGGTAGGGCACACAAAACTCCGTGAAGTCGGATTAACCGCAATTCGTTTCTGTCATTACAACCTAACTTTCAGCAAATTTTTAGGACATTTTTTTTCATAGTAAATTCGATATAACCCGCATTATTAAACACAATACTTAGGACATTTTAATTTAGGTCATGTAAAATTAGGAGATTTAATTATTATAGTACTTGATATAACGACCGATATTAAGAAAGCTTTTAGAAATAAAGATGTTAAACAAAATTTCGGGATTTCGAACATTACGGTTGCTGAAGTAAGTAGGAACAAAGAGGCGGTTAGCGACCTGCTCTTTGACATTACGGCTAGCCGCATTAAAGAACGTATAGCGCCGAACACATTCTGGCTCAATTTCATTCAGCCTTATTCAATCCGACTACTCGGGGATCTGCCGTAACACATAACGGCCCTGTTTTTGATATCGGCTGGCCGTAATGTAATACGGTGGATTATGCAATCGGACTGCGACATATACAAGCCGTATTTGAATGCGGCGCGTATGTCAGTAGCCTTATAACCGCTCTGCGCTTTCACACAAACGCAATCGACAAGGACTGACGAACGGATTGATTTTAACTACGATTTATGAATTAATTCTGAAATATAGGTGAATTTCAACAACAAAAACCGGCCAAGTGTGAGTTGGACTCGCGCACAAAGGGTTCCGTTCCATTATCTATGAAAATTTAACGTATCTATTACCTACAACTACAACAAGGCGAAAATACAATCATTTTTCGGCAACAAAAAATAACTTTGTTTTTCATACAAATATATGAATAAAAAAGTTATAATTTCCGGTTTCCAAAAAGGTGCTATATCACAAAGACTGATCTGTATCACGTAAATATTTTTCCTAAAAAGTTTATATATGTTGAGTTTTGCTATTTTATTATATGGCTATAATAAAATAAAAATATTTAACCCCTATTCATTTTAAAATACCTATTCTACCATATGTCACACGGTAGGGTTGGAATGGAAAAAAAAATCACTCCCCACTTTACGTGTACGGGAGGCACCCTAATAAACATTTTTTTTCACTTTTTATTTTTGTACTTTGTCGGCGTGGTTGATATGCATATTGGTACCAAATTTCAGCTTTCAAGCGCCAACATTCTCTGAGATTAACCGCGGACGGACGGACGGACAGAAAGACATGGCGAAACTATAAGGGTTCCTAGTTTACCACGAAACCCTAAAAAGCAGAGCATTGTAGTCATTTCCCCTCTCCCAGGTTCAATTGATTATTTAATGTATTTTATGACAACCTCCTGAAATTTGACGAGAATGCAAATCAACAGGCTAGTAAAATGTTTTATATTAAAGCGCGTGAGCATTGTGTGTAAATGTACAGACGCCAGCAGGTCAACCTACCCGAATTTGGCTTTTATCAATCGAAAATTAAACTTTTCTATTATGATAAGGATGAAAAAATTATTGAAGTTTGACAGATTAAGGTAGGTTCTGTTCTGTGGTTGATGCGCTAGCGTTTGTAACGCATCGTCAGTGGCGTAGCTAGGTAACCGCGGGCCACGGGGCAAATAGAAAAACCGGCCAAATATTCCGTTCAGGGTTCCGTACCATTATCTATGAAAAAAGTACAATAAGAATGGTCAAGTGTGAGTTACTTAAGTTGCACATTATTTCTAATAGATGGCGCTACTAGTATACAATTTTGCAATTAATTTATATAAATCAACAGCCTTAATATTTTTTTTTGATTTTTAGTATTTGTTGTTATAGCGGCAACGGATATACATCATTTGTGAAAATTTCAGCATTCTAGCTATCACGGTTAATGAGATACAGCCTGGAGACAGACAGACAGACAACGAAGTCTTAGTAATAGGGTCCCGTTTTACCCTTTGGGTACGGAACCCTATAAATGAGGCCCTTAAAGGAAAAAAAGAAAGGGATATGTATCATGCACGAACAGAGCGAGCTTTTTTTTTTTTAGTGTTCTGAGTACAAAGGTCGGGTGGCAACCTGTCCTTATTATTTATTGTAAAAATGAGAGTAACTTTGAAAAGTTCAGGGGCCCCCTGAGCTGGGGGGCCCCGGGGCACTGCTCCGGCTAGCCCTTTTTTAGCTACGCCACTGCACATCGTGTCTTTGTACGCGTAAGCGCATGAGCGCGCAACAGAGGCAGAATCATGCAGATTCGAGCATGTACAAATAAGATGGCTTACTAGTTTTCTTGAGATAAAATATCTATGATTAATTCCATGTGAAAGCATACAATATGGATAGCTCCAAAATGCTAATTCCTAAATTACTTCACCACCATCCTCCTGCCGTTATTCCAAATTTATTTGAGGTCAGCGCAGCATGTTTTCTTCTTCCATTATCTTCTATCTGTCTCCTAAGTAATTTTTTTTCGATTTTAAACAATCCATCCATCGTCCTTTGGTCGTCCCCTTCCACGATATCCATTCAGTAATGCTCAAAACCTTCCTCACAACATGATCATGATCATTCATATGCCCATACTGAAATAAGGTATTATAATAATTATGATTTGTTTTATTAGGAAAGCCGCGGAATAATATTGCATAACTTATTTTCCTAATCACAAATATTTTGACATTTATTTGCTGCTTGTTATCTTTCACGGTCAACAGATAACTGATTAATGGCCGTTCCCAATATTCCATCTATCTGCTGATTTGCTTACTAGAGATAGGAATTTGGCACTGCTTGCAAGGGCCAATGTCAATTTATCTATTGTTAAGCAAATCAACAGATGCATTGAATATTGGGAACCACCATAATCAGCTGCAAATTTGCAGTCGTGGTAAATACTTATTGTCAAAAAGCTAACCAGTTTTCATGCAAGCGGGTTTTATGTTTTTAAATAATATTTTTTATTTCAATCTTTTTAGTAATACAGGATCAAGATACAGGCCTCTCCTAGTTTGGGGACCGCCCCGTTCCATTAAAAATATTGTCTACTATTTTAGTTACACAAATGTACCTTAGACTTATCTAATTTTAAGGCAAACTGATTTTTGTAACTGTAGGTAAATAAATTTTATTATTATTTTGGAGTCAATAATGATATACTATTTTGGAATGCTCATGATCAGACCTTTACACATATTACAGAAAACAAAGAAAATATTTTTTTGTTACTTTAGTCTTTGGTGTCTCGCAGCTGCAATGTTGAATTATTTTAATCTTCTCATATCTAAGAAGACTTGGGCCATCAAGACAAATCTAACGATATCCTGATTGTCGCAATCCGTTCAGCCGTTTTGAAGATATGAGGTAATAAAGAATATTACATGCAAACATACATACAAGATATGCGCGAAAAACCGTCTTGGCCGTCGAGTAATAAAAAGTGTAGATTTCTTTTTATCCGGGAGAACGAAGTATTTCTCTCGGGTCGCAGGCAAAACGGTAGAGAGCAGCTAGTGAATAATTATGACAAACATCTTCTATCTTTAGGACAATTAAAAATTATCAAGTAATGTCGCGTAGACATAATATTCGCTAAAGTTTTGCGTAAACATTAGCCGCCTGATATAATTATAGTCAATGATAAATATCGATAAACAGATTGCAGACTAGACAGTTTTATCTCAATGATACAAAACAAAAACAAAAATTCATTAAATAGGTAGGCAAAAATTTTCTGAAAACCGGCCAAGAATAGGTAGGTAGGTACCTAAAAAAAATTGCATTTGTTATAATAATATGTGAGCCCCCTAAAATATTAATTTCAATCTAATTTTCATTTATTATATTTCATGTATTTCTTGTTGAAGCGGGAATAAAATGAATGAATGGGTGTGAAAATTTCAACTGCATAGCAATTACGGTTCCAGAGATACAGCTTGATTATGATGACAGACAGAAGTCTCAGTAATAGGGTCCACTGTTAACCTTTGGATACGGAACTCTAAAAAGGAGTAAAAATCCCTAAGTAACAAACGCACGTTCTTTTAAAAATGCAAGTAACTACCGTTCTTTTAAAATTTGTCAAGATCAGGCGCATACTACGGGATTTTTTCAACATGGCCTATAGACGCTATGGCAAAATTTTGATTACTGGGAGTGTATGTCTGTACAAGTTCATCATTTGCTTAGCCTTTCCCAACTACGGTGGGGTCGGCTTCCAGTCTAACTGGATGCAGTTGAGTCGGTACCTCTCTGACCTCAACCCGGTTACCCGAGCAACCCCATGTCCCTTAGTAAGACTGGCTGTCAGACTTTCTGGTTTCTGACTACCCGTAACGACTGCCAAAGATGTTCAAATGACAGCATGGTAAAATTTCACAGGTTGACCTGCTGTCGTCTGTACAATCCAAGTTTTGTGAGTAATTTTCGGATAACTGGTATCGAAATCAACGGCAATTTGTACTGTACAAAATGTAGCACCCGGCACTATTAACAACTAAACAAATTGAAACTGCTAATTCACTAGGAAAAAACCACAATTCGATCACTCAGTTCAGCCGTCGGTATCATTAGAATTAAAACTATGCCATCAAAAACATCCTGTAAAAAACCCAAGTCTCGCAGGCCGCAGCTCAGTCTCTCTATCGTAAAAAGTTGTGAGATCCATGTAATACCAAGTCAGTTAATCTTTTTAGTCTGTACTTAAAGGACCTTCTGTCTTAAGTTATTA
>NWSH02000085.1:974656-992037 GCA_002382865.2 Heliothis virescens
CTGGCTTCTGACTATCCGTAAGAACTGCCAAAGATGTTCAAATGACAGTCGGGACCCACCAGTTTATCGAGACTTCCGAAACACGGAAGAACTCGTTATGACAAGATGGTCACACATTCACAGACCGACCGCGCCAAGCGTTGATTAACCTTATGATCGATCGATCCGCGCGGCTTTGACTTAGCCACGAGCTCTTCTCCATACACATATACGAACGATATTAATTCTAGTCATATTAATTTCCTTCTTTTTTTCAGGGATACCACAACAATCCAGAGGTGACAAAAGAGACATTAACAGTTGACGGCTGGTTCAAATCTGGAGATATCTTCTACAGAGATGAATCATGGAACATCTTCTTTGTTGAACGGTACAAGTTGCTGCTGAAGTATAGAAACCACCAGGTAAGACGGTTTGGTTTTGATTAATGGCAATCCTATAATGGTAAGCACCGATTTTGCTTAACAAAAAGCTATAATGTTAGCTTATATTATGGTGAATTTCCTCCGAAGTGTGCGGCACAAATGTTTCTTCATTGCGATTTCATTGCCCGTTGCTTGCCATTTTATTGCAGGAATATTTGACATGCGACCATTTACTTATTGCAGAATTACGTTTACACAGTGCAAGTAGCATCTTGCTGCAATAAAATGGCAAGCAAAGGGAAAATGAAATCGCAATGTCTAAGCGGGCCTTTAGTCAACTCACCTAAGCAAACAGAAATAATTGAGTGTAATAGTAGGTACTAATTCGAAACAAAAGTGTACTGCATGCAGCGACAAATGCGTGCGAAAATCTGAAAACATGTTTCGCAAAAGGTTATCTAAGAAAGGATAGAATAACCACTTTTATTATATTGATATGAAATTCCGAAAGTGTCAATCTAATTCAATTCTGTAACTTCTGATGAAGTTGCTTGAACTTGCCTATCTCAAGTATTTGCCTAGTCTAATTTAATAGGAAGATTATCACCATAAGGATGAGACCATTTAGAGCCGACAATTCATGCGTATGAATATACGCAAAGACTGGAAGAAACTATAAAATGTGTGAAATAATACTTGATTTCTCTTGCAGGTGTCTCCTGTAGAGATCGAGGATGTTATAGCAAAGCACCCTGGCGTGTTCCACGTGGCTGTGACAGGGATACCTGACAAGGAGTGCGGAGACCTGGTGGTGGCGTGCGTTGTGCCCAAACCTGGCTGCAGCCCCACCGCGCAGGAGATCAAGGACTTGGTCAAAGGTAACTTTAATTTTCTAAAACCTCAATAATGATCTTTCTATTGTATAGACGCTAGCACATCAAGCTAAAATAATCTGTCATACTTTAATAGATTTTCAACTTGATCTCCAAAGTATAAGGTTCAATGTTGACTGGGATTTTTTGTCTGTACTTATAAAAACCATTGTGAAGTAAAACATCTCTAGGAAACCTGAACTTAAAAATCTGAAATTACAAACCCATATTGAGCAAGCGTGGTGATTAACGCTCAATCCTTCTCTGTGTGAGAAGATAATAAAAAAACCGGCCAAGTGCGAGTTGGACTCGCGCACGAAGGGTTCCGTACCATTATCTATGAACAAAGTACAATAGGAATGGTCAAGTATGAGTTACTTAAGTTGCACATTATTTTAATAGATGGCGCTACTAGTATACAATTTTGCAATTAATTAATATAAATCAACAGCCTTAATATTTTTTTTAAATTTTTAGTATTTGTTGTTATAGCGGCAACAGATATAAATCATTTGTGAAAATTTCAGCATTCTAGCTGTCACGGTTAATGAGATACAGCCTGGAGACAGACAGACAGACAACGAATTATTAATAGGATTCCTTTTTACCCTTTGGGTACGGAACCCTAAAAATGGTGATTATTTATGTATTTCCAGAATCACTGACGGACTCCAAGCAACTAAGAGGAGGAGTAGTCTTCATGAAAGACCTACCTTTAACCAGTACTGCGAAAATAAATAGGAAGAAAATTAAGGAAATGGTGCTCACTCTAAAAAGGGAATAGAAATTAGTTTTATGGTTGGAAAATTAAGAATGTGAATTTTGTATATACAAAATAAATTAATTTTTAAGTTTCAAAGATTTCTTTTTCTTCTTTTAATACAAAGGTGCTGCAATAGTAGCTTTTATCAGTATAATTATGTTATTATTTATAGCGATTAGTTTTACTAGTTCTTATCGGGTAATACATGATAAGAGCTGCACAATATTGAGTCTAGCTTACCATATATTTTACACCTAACATAGCTCATCACACAATGTCGTACTGGGAATCGAACCCGGGACTTCAGCAGTTCAGCAGTCCAACGTGGTAACCATTGCGCGAAAGCGGTCGTCGAATATTTGAAATATTTCGATGGAATTTCACCCTAACAACGTAGTCGGTATAACAATCTTAACGTACCTATTCTTAAATAAATATAAACGTGGGTTTCATTAAAAACCCTTGACCCCCGTCAAATAAGAAAAAATCAGGCATTCAAATTATCTGTGTACTAATAAAAAGAAACAAAAAAATATAAAAAAAAACTTTATTTAAACTATATTTCATTGATACTATTTACATTACAATTAATTATTAGCTAAGACCACTATTCTCTTGGCGAAGTAAGTGCTAGTTCTTTAAGAGCTTTTCTGTTAGTTTTCGAGGAGCTGGTCAATGGCAGTTGTTTCAAGAAGATCACGCCCCCTCTTAGTTGTTTGGTGTCTGTCAGCGATTCTGTAAAACAAAAAAGCTTTAGGAAAGTACACACGGTTCATGGTATCATCATCCTTCTGAATAATTCTTCCTAGACTTTTACAAAGCAGCCTGACTTCGGTAGTTGGTGATTGTTACACTTGTGAATGGGAGAGCATGTAAATGTCGGTTCTACACCACCTCTCTTTGGTTGTAACTGATTGCCCTCCATTGTTGAGGCCAACAATAGGATCAGTCCAATTCGGCTTCATCCCAATTTTACTTTAGACGCGCATAAACGATCTTCTCCATTCCATTCAATTTTTACCCGACTGACAAAAATGGTCATGTATTTTCTTATCTAACGTTAACACAGACAGCCTAGTATCTTCCCAAACCTCGTCTTTCGTATACCGGTTCCAAGACTTTGATACAGATTCGCAATAATTATGCAAAATAGTAGGCTATTTACCTTTGACCAGGTCCTTGATCTCCTGCGCGGTGGGGCTGCAGCCAGGTTTGGGCACAACGCACGCCACCACCAGGTCTCCGCACTCCTTGTCAGGTATCCCTGTAACTGCCACTTGGAATACTCCAGGGTGCTTTGCTATCACAGTCTCGATTTCCACTGGTGACACCTGTAATTTTTTTGTCTTTATTGATGAGTATACTTCATCTAGATCTGATCTGGATCTGGCATAAAGAATGCTTTTTGGGCCAATGCATCCATGTAGTTTTTGGCAAACATTGTGGCTTGAAAGCTTGCTTTTAATACCCCCCTTTATAAGCTTTAAAGACTGCCTGGAGTTAAGAGGACTCAAAATCTGGAGATTTTCGATGTATGCGTTTATCGCTACAATTTAAAAATTGTGGACATTTCTCACTCTCCTGCGTTCGGACAGTAGTAGTGGACAGATGAAGTCATGCCAATGAAGATTATTATCAAAAGTAGGTACATCTCACCTGGTGGTTTCTATACTTCAACAGCAACTTGTATCGTTCAACAAAGAACAGGTTCCACGACTCATCCCTGCGGAAAATGTCACCAGATCTTAACCAGCCGTCTTCGGTTAACGCCTCTTTTGTGGCTTCTAAATTGTTATGGTATCCCTGAAAGATTAAAAGGAATTAACATTACCCACCCGTACATACCTATTGTACTCATGTTTGCAAATAAATTTGTCTTTATCTTTACCAAAAATACGTAGGTATTCTATTGACCAAGCAAGGACCATCACCTCTTTCATTGTTTTTTCACTAGAGAGCGTGCAGCCAGTAGCATTCGTTGTTATAATTCCACGTCAGAGACCGTTAGGCGGATTTGAGAAAACCCTTTTTTTACATAATTAAAATCTGCAGCCCTCGTGAAAGAAGATTATTTAACAACAAACTTTACCTTGAATACACAGGGTCCTCTAAACCACAGTTCTCCTGGGACGTTAGGTTTCGTTATTTCTTTGAGAGTAGTAGGATCCACAAGCTGTAGATAAAGAATTCTTGAGAAAAGTCGTATAGTATGGCCTTATATGGATAAGGCCTAAGGTATAATATTTTCCCGTCGGGGCTGCGGATTGTTCGAAAGAGTTCCCGCGGCCCTGGCACACAAAGGGCTCCCGAAGGAACACGGTGGGTTTTAGTCAGTAAAAGTCTGACACTCCCTTCCGCTGTCACCTACAGCGGGAGGGGTCATACTGATGATTTCCCATCGATATATATAAAAAAAAGGTATAATATTTTCGTTGAAAGTTTGGGTAGTCATAGATTTCTTCGAAAGGTTAGAAATCTGGTTACTGTGCAGACGCCAGCACATCGCAATTCTAATATAAGATTTTCAACCTTATCAGAATAGCGGAAGGTTAATGTTCGATTGGTAATATTCGACAAATTCGGGTAGGATGACTATTGACGTTATTGTAGGACTTTCAGCAAAAAAAAATTTTTCAGTTTATTCAGTTATCAGTTTATTATTTGTAATTTATTATATCTACTATACGAGAACATATTTTTAGCCATATCTAGCTTGCGCCAGCGGTTTCATCCGCGTCTCGTGGGAACTACTCTGCGCACCCGGATAAAAGTCTATAGCGGACTAGTTGAAATTAGCGCACACAAGCAAACAAACTCTTCAGCTTTATAAAAATAGTATAATATGAGGTACTTACTTTCACTTCTAGAGCACCAATAGGCCTGCCGCTTGAGCCTGGCAGAGGATCGTAGTCATGCTGCACAGCAGTACCACTCAACTCACTCATACCGTATACACCGTACACGTGTTTTGCATTAGTTATTCTCTGAAACGCCAAATTAATAATTAAAATTTCTTAAGCGTTAAAAAAAATCAAAAATCTTTCTCCAAAGTGTGACAATATTCTGAAAACTACATCAAAATCGGTTCAACCGAAGTCGAGAAAATCGCTCACTAACATACAGGTCAAACTAAAAACTTCCTTATTTAAGTCGGCTACGATTAAGTTGTATAATAATGGCAATTAAAGCCAGTAAGGATAAAATATTCCATTCTGATGTTAAATTTAATAAGTGTCCTAGGACACTATACGAACTCGGGGCAAACCAAAGGATGAATATTAATTTATTTAGTTCAAAATTTTACCAGCTAAAGATGACATCCTGTTAGAGGATAATCAAAAGAGTAATTAAAAACTTACTGAATATCTAAATATCTATCGTTAATATAATTTTCTTAGCTACCTTCATTTCATCAATCAGCTCTTGAGAAACAGCGCTGCCTCCCAGCAGGACACACTCAAAGCAGGTAAAGTCGCATTTGGCATGTGTAATCATGGTGGTCATCAGATTAGGGCTCATTATGATGAAGGAAGGCTGTGGGATTAAGAATCTTATTACAACAAACTTAAAGTATAGATTACGATATTATATCAACTTATCAAAGAGCCTGTTTTAAAGACAAAAGATTTATTTTTGTAAGAAGGGAAGCAACTTTTGGAAAATTGCATTCTTGTAAATAAGTAGAAGATTTTTTAAGACTCGTTAGTTGAATAACTTTCCAAATACAGTTCTCCTAAAACTCGATGTTATTCCTAAACTAAATGACGAGCACGAGTCTGCGTGTCCGTACAAGTTTTAAAAGTATTTCTTGGACAGGAATGGCTGAGCAAAGGTGAAGGCCAACATCTTAAGGAAACCTAGTCTTATAGGTCTGTAATCGCCAGTCTACCATGAGCAAGCGCGGTGATGCTGCACTCATTTCTTTTCTGTATGAAAAGAGGCCTGTGCCCTAGAGTTATCGTCATTATCATATCAGCTAATAGCCGTCCGTGCTGAATATAACCCTCCCCTAACGAACGCCAACCATCCCGGTTTTGGGCAGCCGGCATCCATCCACTGCCCGCCACCTTCTTCGCTCTACAGTTCGACGGTAAAGTCTGACAATGGTCAATCAGATGGTAAGTCAAGGTTTAATTTATATATTTAGTGCTTACCCTGTACTTAGTAACCATGTCAGCAAAATGTTCAGGAGTGACAGGAGCTGATGTCTGAAGCCGCGTGTACCTCAGGACTGGAGAGAACAGGTAGTGGAAGCCAGCCGACAGCCACTGCCCAGGTGACGTCACAATAACCAGCTTTGTGGGTGTGGGGAACTTGGAGAATAAGCTCCTGAAAAGTTTAGGTTACAATATACATATAATAATGTTTTGGTCAACTTGTTGTACAAGATAGTCCTTGAGGATAGTCAGGCTATTGTTGTTGACGTAGAAAGACGTTAGTCTCGTGCCACGTAGTATTAATGATAATTGTTGTGGAGATTCGTGGGTGCCTCTTTTCACCAATGGAGGTTCTTCAAATATGTACACGGGACATGAGCGAAGTCGCTTGAAATAGCTGGTTAGAGATAAGAAATACGTCCAATGTTTTTCATATAAATCTTTTTCAGGCAATATATTGCTTACCATATGTAAGGCATGCCGACGACAATGTTCTTGTGTGTCAGCATGGCTGTCTTGGGCACTCCTGTGGTGCCGCTGGTCGATGTCAGGTAAGCTACCGTTTCTTCTGGATCGAAGTCTGTGGCTCTGAAAAAGCACGTAATCCATCATTATTATTTACGATATCTTTGGAAAAGTTTTTATAGATCTTAATTAAATAATTTATAAATTACTTGTGTTTTGTGTTAGTCACGATGTTTCAAGTTTTCCAAATACACTTACTTGAATTCTTCTACTGCTTTCTGACTTGGCGTTTCCACCATTTTTGCCAGTGTTGCATGCTTATTGCCCTCGTCGAAGGTCACAATTTTAGCGTCTATTCCAGCTAAGTCAATCGCTTTCTCAATATCTGATGTCCTCTCATTTTGTCCAAAAACAATTTTTGGACGATTCGTTTGAAAAAGATCTTTTAGTTCATCTGAAAAATTAAGGTGAGGTTAAAATAGTTTGAACTGATAGAATCATCTGACTGAATACTGCGGCAAAAAAAAAACAGAAAATTAACTTTTTATTTGGGGGTACGGCAGGGCCCTCGTTTTAATTTATTTTTTTATCTGCTTAGCCTTTTTCCAACTAAGTGTGGTCGACTTTAAGTCCAGACAAGTGCCAGTACTAATATTATATGGAGCGACTGCATATCAGACTTCCTCAACCCAGTTACACGGGAAACATGAAACCCCTTGCTAGGTCTAGTTTACAGGTTCTCGTTTCTGCCTACCCGCAACGATTGGCAAAGATGTTCAAAGGACAGCTGGGACCCACCAATTTGAAGTGGCTCTTGAATTACAAGAGACAGAATACCAACTACAAAATATAATTAAGCAAATATAACTACTGATCATTGAAATCTCCACAAGTACGAAGGTATAAGGATAAGAGCACTTCAAAAGTAGTTAGTTAATTGGCATACTGGCCAAACCCGATTTCAGGACAAACTAGTTTTGCCTAGACTAAACTAGTTCTTCCTATAAGCAATAGGATTAACTAGTATGGTCAAACTAGTTGATCCTGATATAAATACGCACACTTTAGGATAAACAGGTATGGCCAAGTCTAAATATTCTAATATATCTAGAAAGTCAAAATAATTGATGGCGTCCTAGCCGATTATCGGCCACGGCGGCTGTTCTCATGTAAGGAGATCAGCCAGCTGCGCAGGACATATTATAGTGCACAAGCATTTGCGCAGACACAGGTGCACTCTCTATTCCCTCACTCTCATAACCCGATGGGACGGCAATCCGACACGACCGGTGAGAGATCAGGCGCAGGACCGACATTAACGTGCTCTCCGATGCACGGGTGTATCAATCACCAACTTCCAACTCCGGGCTGCTTTGTGAAAGTTTCTAAAACCCACAAAGCGATTTCGGCCCGTCCCGGGAATCGAACCCGAGACCTCGTGCTCAGCGGTCGGCTATGCGACAACCAGACCAACGAGGCAGTTAAAATAAATACATACATACATGCAAAATAAATACATAGATAAACTGAATAAAATACTCCGTAATTGGAAAAATAATCATTTTTCCCTACGCCATACTAGTTAATCCTATTGTTTAATGGAAGAACTAGTTTAGCCTAGGCAAAACTAGTTTGTCCTGAAATCGAGTTTGGCCGGTAACAGCAATATCTAATTGCTTGATAATACTTAGCGATAACAATATCATAAATGCGACAATAATTATCTATATATTTCGCTGTAAAGGGAAAATGGTGAAACCGATTGAATTAAATAACCTGCCACAATTGTGATAACGTTGAAAATTGATCGCAGTTTGATATATTGAGGTAGGTTGATGTACTAGCTTCTGTACACTGAACAGATTCATAGCCTAATGCCGAAACACAACCCTACTTTTTAAATTTCTTTGAACGTAACTCAATTTTAGATACTCAAACATCATTCAAACATCATGTTCAAACAACATGACGTTTTACACGTTGAACAAAATACAACATGACGTTCAAACATCATTCTTTAACTGCGGAATTCAAAAACCTATCTATCTCTGGATTTACTTGCTAGAGATAAAATTTTGACACTAGACCCATACAAGTATTGTCAAATTCCTATCTCTAGTAAGCAAATCCAGATATAGATAGAGTATTGACAACGGCCGTTAATCAGGACTTAAAGTTTGTGAATCTATATTATCCAGGCGATAAAAAAAGTTCCCTCGCGAGTGGAAGATAAAAGTAAAATACTACTTACTGACATTCAGAGTAGAATCAATACAAGCTACCATGATACCAAGGAACAGTGCCGCGTTGTGTGGTATGCAGTAGTTCAGGTGGTTGGGTCCCATGAGGACTATGGCATCCCCTTTCTTCAGTCCTAACTGAGTCAGAGAAATTGCGCATCTGATGCTCCTGTCTAAAACTGAGCCGTTGGTTTCTGATTCTCCTGTGCCTCCATCAATCTGTAATAGTAAGTTTTCCTAACTGTATTAGGGTCTGCTTCCAGTCTAACTAGATGCAGCTGAGTACTAGTGTTTTACATGGAGCGACTGCGTATCTGATCTCGTCAAACCAGTTACCTGGGTAACCTGATACCCCATGGTAAGGCTATTATCACGCTTTCTGGCTTCTAAGTACTCGTAACGACTGCCTAGGATGGTCAAATGACAGCCGAGACAACGCCTTTCGAAAAATGGAGGAATTTGTAATTAAAAGATGGTCATTGGTCAAACACCCAAGGGCCGACATTGCCAAGCATTGCCTAACTTTATGATCGATCGATACGAGCCACGACTTCTTCATCTAAGGAACTTAAATTACTATTTGTAATAAGGAACCCTGACATGAAAGGTTTATGAAAACAAAAGACGTTTCTCATTTTTGGAGTTCGACATTATGGGTAAAGCCAAACGAGCGCAATTTTGTGAGTTGTGAGTAGCAGAATTTCGGTCGCAGAAAATCTACTACATTCGGTTTCATACAAAAATCCTATTTGATTCACACGGCAACGCAAAATGAGTTGTCTTTTTTGTTTGTAACGATTTTTTGCGACCGAAATTCTGCGACTCACGACTCAAAAAATTACGCTCGTTTGGCCTCAGCCTATACCTGTGAGATAAAGTCAGGAGCTTCTTTCAAGGCTTGCAAATATAGCTTGCCGATATGGTATCTGTCTGATGGGATCCCAGTCTTCACTACCAAACGAGATGTTATCTCGCTCATGTACATGTGGACTGCGTCAAATGCGTGCTTAGCCATGGTCGCTTTGCTTTCTGAAATAGAAAAAAAATCATACCTTAGTATAAAATCGTGTTATTACATAGGTACATGCATACCTAAAAGATATAGGCGAAAAGCCATTATCCTTCTTGACAGCCGGGTAAAAAGATCAGGTATCAGGTAAAATAAATTTGATTATTAGAGGCTAGTTTCCGAGGTTCCAGACAAAGTTCTAGATAGCTATCTTACAGAACATCTGAATCAGAATAAAACATGTGACCCTTACTACCTACACTTTTTTTTGTATATTTTATAGCTTTCTTTTTTATAGCTTCTGCCAGCGGCTTCGCCCGCTTTCCGAGAGAACTATTTCCCGTACCCAGATAAAAAATTGTTATAATAGCCTATGTTGTTCCTCAGGGTCTATTCTATCTCTGTATTTCATCAAAATCGGCTCACTGGTTGAGACGTGAAAGCGTTACAGACAGACAGAGTTACTTTCGCATTTATAATATTAGTAGGGATTAGCTGTTTTCCCGCGATTTCACACATGTCCCGGGAGAACCACTCCTCGTACGCGAACCAAATTTAGCCTATGTTACCTTGGGGATAGTTTACCTACCTAACACTGAAAGAATTTTTCAAATCGGTTCTTTAGTTACGGAGCCTTTAGGGGTAGGGTAAAAGTTTCCTCTTTAATATGTTACATTATACAATTATAGATATTAGTAGGTACAGAAGTATCATAGATTACTTGAGAAAGTATTTTTCAGTAAAAAAGCAACCTTATGATCAGCTATTAGAATAAATATTGTACAGACGACAGCAGGTAAACCTACCCCGATTTGTCAAATTTTAACAATCGAAGATTAACTTTCTACTACTCTGATAAGATTGAAAATCTATTGCAGAAATTTGACAGATCGTCGTAATTTGATGTGCTGTCGTCTGTACTCTGACTACAAAAATCACAAAAGAACACTAACAAGGAAAACAAAAGTATAATTGTTCCAATGATGTAAATAAATGAAGTATGTCAAGGAAAAAATGCAATATTTTTTTTACTCAAATCAACACTACTAAAGTCACGTAAACCATTTCACCTACTTTAGAAGAAATTTTTTATACCAACAAACTGGAATAGTTAAAAACAATGCTTATACACACACACACTTACAATTCAAAATACACAGCAAACTAGATATTTCTTTAATTTCTATATACCTTTAAATATATAATTAATCATTTAATAACCTACCTTAACGTTTTAAACTCCGCAACACTGACTGCTCACGCTATGTTATATTTACTTGAGATTTCAAACACGACTGATCTATGCTTAGCAACCTTGTGTAACGTTTAATAGATATTTATACTTACCTATAACTTTGTTTATCTACTTAAGAATACATAGATTAGTTGATAACCGCAGTTTCACTCAGCTGTCTAAGGAAAATTTTTCGAAATATATAAATACTAGCCGTTTTCCCGCGGTTTCACTCGCGTCTTTGGGAATTACTGCCCGTACCCGGATAAATAATTATGTAGCCTATAGCACTCGTGGAGAATGTAGCTTTCGAATGGTGAAAGAATTTTTAAAATCGATTCATTACTTCCAGAGATTACCCCCAAAAAACAAACTTTGTTTTACAAACAATTTTCCCTCTTTATATATAGTACTAGCTGTTTTCCCGCGGTTTCACTCGCGTTTTTGGGAATTACTGCCCGTATCCGGATAAAATATATAGCATATAGCACTCGTGGATGATGTAGCTTTCGAAGGGTGAAAGAATTTTTAAAATCGGTTCATTACTTTCAGAGATTACCCCCTACAAACAAACTTACAACAAACATTACATTTTACCTCTTCATAATATTTGTATAGATAAAAGATATAGTCCATGGGACTATAATATCATTCAGCCTAGACACAACTAGACCAACTGCCTCGTTGGTCTAGTTGTCGCATACGCGGCTGCTGATCACGAGGTCTCGGGTTCGATTCCCGGGACGCGGACGGGCCGAAATCGCTTTGTGGGTTTTAGAAACTTTCATAAAGCAGCCCGGAGTTGGAAGTTGGTGATTGATACACCCGTGATTGATACATCGAGTTATGAGAGTGAGGGAATAGGGAGAGCACCTGTGTCTGCGCAAATGCTTGTGCACTATAATATGTCCTGCGCAGCTGGCTGGTCTCCTTATATGAGAACAGCTGCCGTGGCCGGCAATCGGCTAGGACGCCATCATATATAATTATTATTTTTGTCATGCATAGGTAAANTATGAGAGTGAGGGAATAGGGAGTGCACCTGTGTCAGCGCAAATGCTTGTGCACTATAATATGTCCTGCGCAGCTGGCTGGTCTCCTTATATGAGAACAGCTGCCGTGGCCGGCAATCGGCTAGGACGCCATCATATATAATTATTATTTTTGTCATGCATAGGTAAATAGTTTTGGAAATATTCAACAATTCAAACAATTTTTATTTATAAAAATAAATAATGTAATTCCGTTTATTACGGAACCATAAATCAAAACTATTCTACCAGTAATTCGATCTATAATTATTAATTCAATAACACAGTTTTTATAGTACTTACCTATAAGCCAAAGATTATTTTATTTACACAAACATAAACATCCACAAAATATTATTATTAGATATGAGAGAAGCAATTGACAAACTTGATCTGTACTGGTAGATAAATCTTATCAATGACTTGTGTTACTTAAGTATTATCTAATTGATAATATAAAAATTAACTTGGGGCCTGGATAATAATTAGCTTAGTGATATAAGATAGTCATATGCAAAAGTTTGTACAGTCAACAGAACATTGATTTACCACAATCTGTCAAATTTCTTCAATAGATTTTCAACCTTATCACAATAGAGGAAGGTTTATTTTCGATTGGTAAAATTTGAGAGATTCGGATAGGTTGATCTGCTGTCGTCTGTACCATGTTTGTTGCTCTTGACGTTGATTTTTATGAAACTTGGCAGTAATAAAGCTAACTAGCTTTCACCCGCTTTCCGGAACCACTCTGCGCACCCAGATAAAAAATAGCTTATAGCCCAAATAGAATTTCTCAAATCGGACCAGTAAGTAGTTCCTGAGATTAGCGCATTCAAAACAAACAAAAAACTCTTCAGATTTATAATATTAGTATAGATAGATGGGTAAGTATAGCTACAGGTATCAGAATTGCATAAAGGCTACCTTTTATCCCGATGCGGACAGTTGTTCCTTCGCTGGCACAGGCTAATATGTAATAATATTGTCTCCACGGTAGCTGTTGTATATAAAAAAGATAAATATACGTCATCATGCACAAACTAATTATATAGTTTGTCTGCCGCGTCATCATGACAGAGAATCTTTTTTATCATCTTAAATATATTATATAAGAACTTGATATGTCTATCAGTTGGTGCTTCACTGGTAAACATCACAAATTAATAAAAACATAAGGCTATTTTGAATAAAAATTTCGTATATTTTGAACCGATCGCATTCGCAATACCGTTATACGATCCAGAACGGGAATTTCTGATGTAGGCCAAAAAACGGCAAAATTAAAATGGGCATGGGCTGGACACGTCAGCCGAATGCATCCAGACAGATGGGCAAATGTTGTCACCCAGTGGACACCCCAAGACGGCTACCGAAGACGGGGTAGACCCCGGAAGAGATGGCGAGACGATCTGGAAGCTTACAACCGAGACTGGTGGGAACGCGCAAAAGACCGAGAAGTGTGGAACCGAGATGGGGAGGCCTTTGCCCAGCTGTGGGACAGTATAGGCTAGCAAAAAAAAAAAACTTTGAATGACGGTAGGTATCAAATATTTCGGTGGTTTTATCAGAATTTTGAAATTATCTTACTTCACGTTTTTATAAGGTTCCGTAGTAAACTAGGAGGAACCCTTATGGCTTCGCCATGTCTGTCTGCACGTCAGTCCGCGGATAATCTCAGAGACTGTTAACGCTAGAAAGCTGAAATTTGGTACCAATATGTACATTAACCACGCCGACAAAGTGGAAAAAAAAGTGAAAAAAAAAGGTTTTATTAGGGTACCTCCTCTACACGCAAAGTGGGGCGTGAAGTGATTTTTTTTTATTCCAACCCTAACGTGTGATATATCGTTGGATAGGTATTTTAAAATGAATAGGGGCTTACTAAAATTTATTTTCTGATCTTTAGATGATGAGACAGCAAAATAAGATGGATTTCTATAACCTATCTTTTCGTTGATTAATTACATTAAAGATTGAATTTTGACAACAGCTCCAAATAAATTATGTCGCAATCTTTTATCTCTAATCGCCAAACAAAGGATTATATAAATTCGCAGTACTCACTGATAGTTTTATTGGGCACTTAAATCATCGATAAATCGAACTGCGCATATTACAACGATCAGGTAGCTAACCGGTATTAGACAGACCAATTTCACCAAGATCCCCTATACTGCCACCTAAGTATGGGATCGTTTACTTAAAACCTCCCCGTACCCAGCCCCTAAATAGAATGTAGTTTCATCAACATTCGGTTGGTGAAAACGGTCCCCCAACCTATTAGGGATCCCGTAAGTCCCGTAAATTCCCCGGGGCTGTTGGTAAAATTGGGCATAAAACGTTTAAGGTGAATGCGACGACTAGAAGCGGGAAATTCAAATATAAAATGGTTTTTTCATGTTTTACATAAGTTAACATTCAATATGAGGCGTGATCTTATGATTGGCGGTTATAATATCCCACAAAGCAATTTCTGATGTCCTTGTTTAACTCCGAAACTTCTTATTATGAACTATAAACTGTCGAAACTATGATATTTCGCAATAAAACGTTTTTTACAGTTACATTTAATTTGTAAGAAGTTTCGAAGTTAAACAAGAACATCAGAAATTACTTTGTGGGATATTATAACCGCCAATCATAAGATCACGCCTCACATTGAATGTTAACTTATGTAAAACATGAAAAGACCATTTTATATTTGAATTTCCCGCTTCTAGTGGTCGAATGCACCTTAATAGGATAAACGATGAATTTCTAAATAAATTGCCAGCCAACCATCGGGCAAACTATCGGGGCAACTTATTAGCCGACAGTTTAGTCTACAGTGTGCGGGGGACTAACTATTTATCGTTATGATTATCCTCCACTACTACTTACACACCTGCGAAATAAAGTCAGGGTCTTCCTTTAGAGCTTGCAGAGAGAGTTTTCCGACATGGTGTCTGTCTGATGGGATCCCAGTCTTCGCTACTAAACGAGCTCCTATCTCACTCATATAGAAATGAACGACATCAAATGCAGGTTTTGCCATTATTGTTTTTTCTGAAAAATTAAAATTTATCATCATCGTAGAAGTTTATGTTTTCGGGGCTTCAAGATTGTCCGAAAGAGTTACCGCGGCCCAGGTCCTCAAAGAACTCCAGATGGAAGTGAAAGTCGACACTCCCTCCCGCTTCACCCACAGCGAGAGGGGTCATCTGATGGTCTCTCAGATCAAAAAGGGGTTGTATAACTTCTTATAAAGTCGCAAGGGAAAATATCTCATACTAGCTTCTACCAGCGGTTTCGCCCGCTTCCCGAGGGAACTATTTCCCGTACCCAGATAAAAAGTAGCCTATGTTGTTCCTCAGGGTCTATTCTATCTCTGTACCAAATTTCATCAAAATCGTCTCACTGGTTTAGGCGTGAAAGCGTAACAGACAGACAGAGTTACTTTCGCATTTATAATATTAGTAGGGATTTTGCCAAACATAGAATCGAAAAATTAAATAAAATAATACGTACAATTTCACCAGTATTACAGATACCTAAGCTTAAAATTAATATAAAAATAAAATATTAACGAAATATACACCGCACTGATGGCTACAAAGTTGTTTATAAACATACATCTCTTATTAAAGTATAAAAAATTAAAGTAAGCTAATTGCATTTTTCACTTACACTAAAGTATTACTTCAATGCACTTGAATTTTCAAAACTGTCGACTATGAATGACTGTCGAATAATTATTATCAAAACACAAAAAGATAAAAATTATTAGTAGTAACACAAAATATTCTAGACTTTAGACACTACTGTGCTACACCAAGTGGTCTGAATCGATGCACACATCGTGCATTTATATGAAGATGATTTTCAAATTATAATCTTGACTATCTGCGAAAAAATGCTAAGAGCGTGTTGCTGTCGCGAAAAGGGTTCCGAAGTTAGTAATAAAAATCCGGCCAAGTGCAAATTGGGCTCACGTACGAAGGGTCCCGTACTATTATCTATGAAGGATGAACGTATCTATTACCTAAAACTAGCCGAAATACAAACATTTATGAAACCGCAAATTATAACTTTGAACAAATAACTTTCAAGAATAACAAAGTTATGATTTGCGGTTTCACACGTTTATTGTATGGGGAACAACATTTTTCAAAAAAAAAAAATAGTATTTGTTGTCATAGCGGCAACAGAAATACATCATTTGTGAAAATTTCAGCTTTCTAGCTATCACGGTTTATGAGACACAGCCTGGAGACAGCCAGACAACGGAGTCTTAGTAATAGGGTCCCGTTTTCCCTTTGGGTAAGGAACCCTAAAAATCTGGTCAAGTGCGAGTCGAAAGTCATGTTTGTTACAAACGTGTTTTTTGTATGGAACCCTTCTTGCGCGAGTACGACTTCAACAAACAGATTGTAGTTTCAAATTCTTATTTTATGATAGTATTTGTTGTTAAAGCGGCAACAAAAAGACATCATCTGCGAAAATTTCAACTTTATAGTTATCACTTTTTTTGAGATACAGCCTGGTGAGAGACAGACGGACGGAAAGCGAAGTTTTATCAATATCCGTTTTATCCTTCGAGTACGGAACCCTAAAAACGCTTTGTAGTGAATATTCTGTTTTGTGTGTATGTGTTCGCCTACATAATAAGATTTGTATAGAATATCCTTAGGCCTTGTTAGCCACCAGCGCAAGTGCCAAAAGCAAATAATTTAACACGGTTGCTGTTTCAATCATCTGTCATAGATGTTAGAGGCCACTGATGATCCTGCGCAACTGGTTGGCCGTCATTTTGAGGAAATACAGGCACTGATTATTACGTAGGGAACAAATGTCTAGCCATGGCGCCTCCGCCAGGCCAGGGCAGACTGGGTAGACTCAGGAAAAGCTGGCTTGACGTCGTAAAGGGTGACATGCATGCCAATGGATTGTCTACCAGGGATGCCGAAGATCGTGCGAAGTGGAGAAGAAGGTGTGGGAAAGCGGACCCCGGGCCCGAAAGGTCTACAACCGGGACAACGCTCGGATGATGATGAACGAACACGCCAATATATTTTGTAACAATTTTAGTTGCTAAAAAAGTTTGTATTATTTCCATAAACTCAGTAGTTAAATGTTCTTTATATGCACATAATACTTTTAGTAATTAATGTTGATATATACTTATAACACTTTCCAAGTAAGTTTAATCCCAACAAAAACATACTGTAAAAAACTAGCCAAGTCTCTATGGAACTGCTTGTTTATC
>NWSH02000085.1:1002057-1028411 GCA_002382865.2 Heliothis virescens
ATGGAGGAGAAATAAGTAGGCAACTCACGTTTCCAGATATAATGTCCACAAGCCTTTACACACACGAAAAGTACAGAAGGCACAGTAGGGAAGTATAGTTCACAAGCACGAGCACAAGCACAGTATATAGAAGCGGATGGATGACAGTTCAAGAATGATAGACGGAAGAATATGAAGATGAGAATGCACAATAAACGAGTATAATAGCAAGTATGGTTACAATGAAAAATTGCAGCGACAAGCGTGCGTTCCGCGTCGAGGTGTGATCCTGACTGCTTTGACCTTGTCCGGTGAACTTATGCGCTTGCGCCGGCATAGGTATTCGATACCTATGGTTATGCAGATGTCGCTAATTAGTGAAGATGGTAAGGTCGATAAGTAGACGACCATCGACTATCGATAAAGGTACTGACCAACTGTTAAGTATGTATGTTAGTATTAAGTGATTTTTGTTTATGTAAATAGATAATTATATATGTATATATAGATTGTAAGTATTTTTGTTTGTGTAATTATAATATTATTGTGTTTGTGTAGTTTTAAGTTTTAGGTTTAAGATGTATAAATATATGTAAATAAATTAAATACTTGTGAAGTAGCCTACACCACCCCCCTCCAGAGACCGTCAAGGGCGATAGAAGTTTGTAAATTTAACTCGCCTCCCAGAACGTGTTGTGTAACTTGGCGTTACATCCGATGGGGGTTCCTCCTCATGGATGGATAAAATGAATGCAGGCTTCAGTCGGTCAATTGATACTGTTACCTCTTTATTTTTCACTAGCAATTTAAAGATCTTGTCTCCTCGAGCGACGACTTTATATGGTCCAGAATAGGCAGGCTGGAGAGCACCACGCAATGCGTCTTCACGGAGGAAAACGTGATCGCAAGTTTCCAGCTCCTTATAAATAAATACTTTCTGCTTGCTGTGGCGGGAAGCTGGAACCGGTCGTAATTTCTCGGCGAAGTTTCTGAGCCTTGCGGTAAATTCGGCAGTGTCTACTGTACCGTTGACAGTAGGCTCAAAAAATTCTCCGGGCAATCTGAGCGGCTCCCCATACACCAGTTCGGCTGAAGAGGCTTGGAGGTCTTCTTTAAAGGCAGATCTTACGCCTAGTAAGACCCATGGCAAGGATTCCGTCCACCTGTTATTTGCATGGCAGACAATCGCGGCTTTTAGCTGACGGTGGAACCGTTCGACCAAGCCATTGCATGCCGGATGGTAGGCTGTTGTCCGCTTGTGTTCGAAACCGGTTATCTTCGACAGGCATTGAAACAAGGCCGATTCGAATTGCCGACCACGGTCGGTGACAATGTCTGTCGGGCAACCGAACCGAGATATCCAAGTGGACAGCAGGGCCTTGGCCACAGTTTCTGCCGTAATGTCTTGTATGGGTACTGCCTCTGGCCACCGCGTAAATCTATCCACGGCGGTTAAACAGTACCGATAACCTTGAGAAAGTGGGAGAGGACCAACTAGGTCGATGTGGATCTGTNCGACCACGGTCGGTGACAATGTCTGTCGGGCAACCGAACCGAGATATCCAAGTGGACAGCAGGGCCTTGGCCACAGTTTCTGCCGTAATGTCTTGTATGGGTACTGCCTCTGGCCACCGCGTAAATCTGTCCACGGCGGTTAAACAGTACCGATAACCTTGAGAAAGTGGGAGAGGACCAACTAGATCGATGTGGATCTGCTTGAACCGTGCGCGCGGTAGGTTATAAGTGCCGAGAGGGGAAGTCACGTGACGATTGACTTTTGCCCTCTGACATGGTACACAAGTACGCGCCCAGTTCCTACAGTCCTTTCTCACACCTGGCCATACAAACCGCTCAGCTATCAGCTTGGCTGATGCGGTGGCACCAGGGTGGCTTAATGAATGCAAGCTATCAAAGATTTGCTTGCGAAGCAGTTCGGGTACATACGGCCTGGAAGCTTGCGTACTGACGTCGCAGTACAGGGGGATTGGACTTCCAGGGACATTTAATGGTTTGAGCTGCAAAGAAGAACCTTCGCTCAAAAGCTTACAGAGTTCTGAGTCAGAAGCCTGAGCTTGAGCTAATTTCTCGAGGTCTACGGGGTCTGCTAGCTCTTCAATTCGCGACAAGGTATCGGCAACCACATTGTCCTTACCAGAAATGTGGCGGATATCTGTTGTGAATTGTGAAATAAAATCTAAATGCCTAAACTGCCTGGGCGAACAGTTGTTCTTCCTTTCATGGAAGGCAAAACTGATCGGCTTGTGGTCAGTATAGACAATGNGCTCAGCTATCAGCTTGGCTGATGCGGTGGCACCAGGGTGGCTTAATGAATGCAAGCTATCAAAGATTTGCTTGCGAAGCAGTTCGGGTACATACGGCCTGGAAGCTTGCGTACTGACGTCGCAGTACAGGGGGATTGGACTTCCAGGGACATTTAATGGTTTGAGCTGCAAAGAAGAACCTTCGCTCAAAAGCTTACAGAGTTCTGAGTCAGAAGCCTGAGCTTGAGCTAATTTCTCGAGGTCTACAGGGTCTGCTAGCTCTTCAATTCGCGACAAGGTATCGGCAACCACATTGTCCTTACCAGAAATGTGGCGGATATCTGTCGTGAATTGCGAAATAAAATCTAAATGCCTAAACTGCCTAGGCGAACAGTTGTTCTTCCTTTCGTGGAAGGCAAAACTGATCGGTTTGTGGTCAGTATAGACAATGAAATGGCGAGCTTCTAGCATGTGCCTAAAATATTTAATGGCTTCATAAATAGCCAGAAGCTCCCTATCATATGGTGAGTATTTCACCTGTGAAGGGCTCAACTTCCTTGAAAAGAAAGCCAAGGGTTGCCACGCGTCATCCTTAAATTGTTGTAAGACCGCTCCGATGGCTTTATCAGAGGCGTCTGTTACAACTGCAAGTTTTGCGGAGCAGTCTGGATGAGCCAGAAGGGCAGCATTGGCCAGACTGTCTTTACAAGCCTCAAAAGCAGCTAGTTGGTCTGCTGTCAAGGTTATTGGCTGGGAACCTTTGACGGAACCTGTTAATAACGCGTGAAGTGGAGCTTGGATTTCGGCTGCGTGGGGAAGAAATCTCCTGTAAAAATTTACCATCCCCAGGAACCCTCTTAGCTGGCGAACATTAGTTGGAGGGGGAAAATCCTTGACTGCCTGGACTTTGGCGTCAAGTGGCCTAGACCCGCACTCGGAAATCCGGTAGCCTAGGAACGTTACCTCCTCCATTCCGAAAACGCATTTCGCGGTGTTCACCAACATGCCATATTCCTTAAGCCTGTTGAAGATCTGACGTAGGTGTTGTTCATGCTCCTCTGGGTTTCTAGAAAATACCAGGAAATCATCGAGATAGCAATATACGAAATCAAGTCCTCTCGTCATCTCGTCCACGAACCGCTGAAAAGTTTGGCCTGCATTCCTAAGACCGAATGTCATAAAAGGAAATTCATATAACCCAAATGGAGTCGTGATGGCGGTCTTAGGAATGTCCTCCGGGCTGACAGGTATCTGATTATATGCCTTCTCTAAATCGAGCGTACTAAACACTTTACATCCAGCTATACTATGGGTAAAGTCATGAATGTGCTTAATCGGATATCTGTCAGGCACGGTACGAGCATTCAACTTACGATAATCTCCGCAAGGACGCCAGCCGTTGTTCTTCTTCGGCGCCAGGTGAAGAGGTGAAGACCACGGGCTCTCAGAAGGTCTAGCTGTACCAAGGGCTAGCATAGACTGGAATTCCTTCTGGGCGATCTTCAGCTTATCTGGTGCTAAACGACGAGGTGAGGAGCAAACTGGAGGGCCTGGTGTCGTGCGTATGTGGTGTACAGTTTGGTGTGGTGTGGTGTGTGGTCTAGCATAGCTACCTATGGCTGTATTAATTTAGATTTAGATTTTGGTTTACGTAGAACTTTTCAATGGCGTTTCATCGTAGCCGATGTTACGAAACCTATAATAGGCGTAGATTTTTTAAATTTTTATAGCCTCATAGTTGACTGTCGTAATAAACGTCTTATCGATAATCTCACTTCTATGTCTACTACTGCTGCTGTAGCTAATTGTAATAACATTTTTTCTGTAAAGGTCGTGACTGGTGAGACTCGGTATCATGAAATCCTCCGCGATTTTCCTGAAATTACTCGACCAGCTGGTAAGTCACACACCATACTGGTGACCCCGACGTGACAATATATGGTGAACATTTGATATGTGGGTGTTTGTCATTCTTTCACACATAATATACTGAACGGCTTTTGATGAAGCTGGGTATGAAAAAGTGTTCCCTCAGCTACGTAGGATAAAGTAGAAACAGCTCATAATTTCGCAACCACAATTTTAGAAGTTCATGGGAATGTAAAACTGGGTGTGATGATTAATGCTCGAAGCTTCTTTGTGTGAGTGAAGGCCTGTGCCCAACAGTGAGATGATAAAAAAGGTGACGATGACGGTGAGGATATAGAACTTAAAATCAGATAAAGTACCATAGGGAAGGAGTACCCGTGGCCATATTCTTATGTGTTAGCATAGCGGTCTTGGGCACTCCAGTTGTTCCGCTGGTTGATGTCAGGTAACATACAGTCTCAGATGGGTTGAAATCCGTTGCTCTGAAATTATGTAAACACATTTTCATTTATTCTGAGGCCCAACTTTAAAAAATACAGTATTTATAAATACTCCGTTCTCGAAGAATTAAAAACATAACTCACTGGAAATCTTTAACTGCTTTCTCATCTGGAATTTCAAGCAGCTGTGCCAGAGTTGTATAGTCACTACCTTTATTGAAGGTCATAATCTGAGCATCTACTTCTGCCAGAGTCAGAGCATTTTTAATACCTGACGTCCTCTCGCTTTGACCGAAGATGATCTTCGGGCGATTTGCTTGGAAGAGATCTTTTAACTCATCTGAAAAGTAATTTCTCATTAAATATTAGAGGGCAGAGTGATAGCTTTTTGCGGGCAGTGATGGAAAAAAATAGAGGGCAGAGTTCGTTCTAGTATAAGGTGAAAAAGTATAAAACAATTACTACAAAGAATTTGTTAAGAATAAATATGGATAGGTGGAGAGGGAGACATAGACCAAGCAATAGATGGATTAATTTGCCTGGAAATTGACATGCATAAGAAGGGAGTGAATTTGGTATAGAAGAACAGAGAGAAATGGAAGTGGAAAACATTATGTACCGACAGCATGTAAAACATGCATGAAATAAGGCAGGAAGGAAATGAATTGCAAGAATGCTTTGGCAAAACCCGGTTCTTGAAGGTTGTCGTGCAAAAAATACTTACTGACATTTAATGTGGCATCAATACAAGCCACCATGATGCCAAGATACAGTGCAGCGTTATGTGGTATGCAGAAGTCTAAGTGGTTGGGTCCCATGAGCACCATGACGTCACCAGTCTTCAGACCCAGCTGTCTGAGAGATATAGCGCATCGGATGCTCCTGTCTAACACTGAACCATTGGTTTCTGATTCCCCTGTTGCTCCATCGATCTGAAAAAGTAATTTTTCCCAACTATATTAAGGTTGGCTTCCAGTCTAACCAGATGCAGCTGAGAACCGGTCTTTTACATGGAGCAACTGCCTATCCGATATCATCAACCCTGTCAATCCGATAGGGGTTACATGACCTATCGTTATACAATAAGACTAGCTTCTTCCATCGGTTTCACTCATGCCCCGTTGTGAAGTACACGCAAAACTCTAAGCATATGAACCTACCACAATCTGTCTTTCTTCAATAGATTTTCAACCTTATCACAATTATGGAAGGTTAATGTTCGATTGGTATAATTTGACAGATTCGGGTAGGTTGATCTGCTGATGTCTGTACTTTGTACACCCGGATAAAAAGTAAAAGCATTAAAAAAATCCTTCAAACCTGTGATATGAAATTGGGGTCATCTTTCAAGCCTTGCAGTATAAGCTTGCCTATATGGTGTCTGTCTGATGGTATACCAGTCTTCGCCACTAATTGGGCGCCTATTTCCTCCATATACCAGTGAACTGCATCGAAAGCACGTCTGACCATGGTGACTGTTATTTCTGCAAATAGAAAATAAACCTTATAGTCTAGTTCACATGTACCATATTTGTAAAAAAAATAATATAGTCTCCGAAAATTACGATCGAGGTGTCATTCGATTCGTATTGTCACGCAGAAAGTTATAAGAGGCGCTGAAAAAAAATTACAAAAGTTATCTATACATATAATAATAAACAAATAAGATACAGATAGTAGGTGTCATCGAATGGAATTATACTATTGTATAATACTTAAATAGTATCATAAACAAATACATAAATTAATTAAATTAGAATACCAAATCAAAAATATAAATACTTACAATTTTTGAAACGCGTCTGATCACTGCAACACCAAAATATTATCGCAAAAGATATGTTTGGCATTTAACTTTATATAACGCTCACATAATAATTATCAGAGATAATATATCAATGAATTATGTGTTTTAAAACTTCCACAACTCCTTTTAAAGTGCATAAAAAAATATTATTCAGTTGAAAAAAAAAAAATGGTTTCTTTGTTTACGTTGTACCTATTGTTTATATAAACTTTCCACCTTAGTTTAGATAGTATATAGTTTATCTTATAGATAAACTCAATTAAATTGAATAATACTAGTAGTAGTAAGCAACAAATATTTTTGAGGGCTTTAGAAAGTTTCACAAAGCTGCTCGGTCTCTAGAAGTTGGTGATCCATTCACCCGTGCATCGGAGAGCACGTAAATGTCCTGCGCCTGATCTCTCTCCGGTCGTGTCGGATTACCGTCACATCAGGCTATAAGAGTAAGGGAATATGGAGTGCACCTGTGTCTATATGTGAACAGCCACCGTGGCCTGCAATTGGCTATCATATCATAGTACTAGCTTCCGCCAGCGGTTTCACCCGTGTCCCGTAGGAATTACTCGGCGCATCCGGATAAAAAGTAGCTAAAAAATTCTCAAATCAGACTGGTAGTTCCTGAGATAAGCGCGCTCAAACAAACAAACTCTTCAGTTTTATACTATTAGTATAGTAGATATTATATAGATAAATTCAATTAAATTTAATAATACCAGTAAGTAAATGCTAACTCATTTAAATGCACTTGTTCTCGCCATGGTCAAGGCTGACTTTGTATACAGATAGCGGAATGAAACGCATAGTCACGATTAGTTTACACTTATTCAAACACTAGCTACTGCCTGCGGTCACACCTACGTAATCTAGGATTTACTCCGCGCACACGGACAAAAAGTAGCCTTAAACCGTCCTCGATAAATAGGCTGTCTAATAAAAAATCTAAGTTTTTTTAGTTTAATACATTAGCACTTTCAAACAAACAAACTTATCAGCTTTTAAATCTATACTAATATTATAAAGAGGAAAACTTTATTTGTTTGTTTGTTTGGTTGTAATGAAAAGGCTCAAAAACTACTGGACCGATTTTAAAAATTCTTTCACCGTTCGAAAGCTTCATTATCCACGAGTGACATAGTCTATATTTTTTCTGGGTACGGGCAGTAATTCCCACGGGATGCGAGTGAAACCGCGGGGAAACGGCTAGTTAAGTATACAAGGATATTTACGTTTCATAGTAATATATGCGGCTATGAGATTATAATACAGCTGTTCACTCATCAGGTTCTATAACTAGTTTGTGTACAGCATTTGATTGGAAACTAGCAAGTTCCTGAGATTAAGGTGAAAGGGGGGGGGGGCGCTTTTGGGGGTCAAAAGTGCGAATCTATTTAGCCTACTTTTAATAAACGATTTAGACTTTAACTTGACTTTGAAACCAACTTCAGCTTGATATTAGTTGCCTCGTGTGCATATGCATTGTGCATTGACCACTGCATTATAGTCACGCATATCTGTTTAAAATAGGACGTTCATATCATACTCATCTAATGTATCTTTAATTACAATTGCGTGCTCTAAGTAATTACAGAGTCAGAAATGTTCTGTATAGATATATTCGTACTGAAGGACCAAACGTTGATTTGTTTGTTTATTATATTTAGGATGAATTTCAGAGGTCCCAGATAAAGTTGTAGATAGGTATCTGGCAGATAATACCATAAAAAAGCATATAAATGGCTTTATCTGTTGGTTAGCTAGAAGTTCATGTGATCAGATGCCGAGGTTCCAGATAAACTTGTATATAGCTATCTGACAGATAATGCGATAGGAAATTAGTCCAATTTAAATATTTTTTTAGCATTATCAATCAGTTGGTTATCTGGAACTGGCCCTTAAGGTTCTAAATTAACAATTATTTCTGTGTCATTATTGACAGGTTAACCAACCCCTACTGTTCCGTCATTGACAGGTTAAATAACCCCTCATATTACTTTAAGTGACGAGGTGGTGTTATAATAAAACGTAAGGGAAAAACTATGAAGATCTTCTATTCATTATTTATAGATTAATACAGCTGATGAATCGCCTTTAGTTTGTTTTTTGTTTGATATAATAATAATAATAGTTAACGAGTAAAGTTTCTACCTACAAGTTTACATCATGCCTTTTTGTATAGAAGGATACGTGGTAAGTGTATCTAAGAGAGGGGTTACACGATCAGTCTGGCGTCAGTCAATTCCATCAGTCTGGTCATGAATGATGAGAGAATGATCGTGTAACCTGGTGACTGACGGACTAATGGTCCAAAATGTACCGTGTTTTTTGCCCGTCAGTCTTTCGTCAGTCTGTGACTGATGCCAGAATGACGCTAGACTGTTCGTGTAACCCCTGTCTAAGGATTCCAAAATTTTGCCACCTATCACAGATTAGTCTACTATGTCTAGGTTCGGTAATAAAGCAGACTTAAATGTTAAAAACCGCATCACAAAATCGGTTCATTCGTTTAACAGCTACCGGAATTAAACGTATAACACCTCTCCTTTCCTATCAGGGGTTTTTAAACGAATCATCCTGATTCGACAACTTATTAACCAATTTTGATGAGTCGTAGTCTGATTATTACGACAGATAAAAACGTCTGAGATATAGAGCTTATAATACGAGAGGTAATGGTAACGCCTGAAATTAATAAACGATCTTTCGATATATTCGCTTGTTTGAGATCGAATTTTATCTAAAGGCGCATAGAAAAATAATTAATAGAAGTCGTGGTGGCTTAGTACCTCTCAAGTATGAGTGTGAGGGTTCAGGCAAGTACTAATTCAACTTTCCTAAGTTTGTATGTACTCTCTATGTACATCTAAGACACCAATGGCTAATTAAAGGTGAAGGAAAGCATTTTGAGGAAACCTGGACTACTCATAAAGTCTAAAATCACCAACCCGCATTGAGCAAGAGTGGTGATACGTAATCAAAATCAAAAAGCATTCATTCAAAGTAGGCTGAAAATCAGCACTTTTTGAAGGTCAAGTATACAAAAGACAGCCCCAAAAACGCCCGCCCTTCACCGCTTCCTATGTGTTTTGGCTGGGAAGAAGAAATAACGCTCAATTCTTCTCTGTGTGAGAGGAGGCCGTAGCCCAGCAGTGGAACAATTAAAAGGCTGTTAATAATGATGCATAGAAGTATGAAAATCTTATCTTAATTGATCTATAGGTATATTGTGATAAGTGAAGAAATATTTCAGCTGGCATGCTACTTATAAGCTGTCTATACCCTGCAAATCATTAGGTACAGCATATGTGTTCATCATTATTCGGAAGGCACGTTAAATAGGTGGGTATTGTATGTCATTTGTACGACTTTAGCAGTCGTTACGGGTTGTCTGACAAATTGTTTTACCATTGGACTGCCCAGGTAACTGAGTTGAGGAGGTCCATATGCCATACCGGCACAAAGCTGCATCCTGCTGCTGGATAATGACGTTGATCATTACTCTTTTTTATGATCATCATTAAGTTCGATCTGTACTTTTGTTGAGTCATAAGAAGCATAAGGACTTTGATCATGACTAAGATTATTAGGTGTTTTTTATACTACAACCTTCGGACTAAAAGTCAATTTGAAACTTCTTTCATGGAACGTAAAATCTATGCTTGGGACTTTTTTGTCCATGTGTCCAATCGGGGTCATTCTATGATTAAGGTGGGTTATACACTACTGGGAAATCATTTTATGGTGGGAAATCGTGAAATGACCCCTCCCGCTGTGGGTGCAGCGTGAGGGAGTGTCAGACTGACTAAAACCCACCTTGTTCCTTCTAGAGTTCTTCTTTGTGTAGCATGGCCGCGGTAACTGCTTCGAACAATCGCGCAGCCCAACTACTGAAGAGCTCAAATAGACAGTCGCTCGCTAAAACCTCTCAACCGTGATAAAGTGCTCAGTTGAATCCATTTAGTCTGTAAGTGATTTAAATAAAAAACCCTCGACACAAAAACCTAAGTTCTCTTCAAAAAATATCAAAATAATTCGTCGTGTTGGGCGCTCCCAATTAAATTTTGCTATTGTGGTATTGATGACCGCATGCTTTTACATTTGAGGCCTCACTCGAGTATATATGCAGACATTAAGCTATTCTTCCCCATCTTCACCCCTCCCCCTCTGTTTTTGAAAAGCCTAGACAGATGATGGATACTTCGTAATAGAGTTTTCAATAATGTTCATGACGTATTTCTCTCAGGACGCGCACATAAGCGACCCCTAGTTTACCTACAATGTTTGAAGGCTGTTATAGGTCTATATAAATAGGTCTATTGTTACAAAAACTACTTAGATAAGTATCCGTATAACACAAAACGATAGTTCTATTATCTAGTAATTTTATGCGAACTCCCAGCCTACATTGTTAGGGGTTACGAGGTAAAATCTATACCTATTAATATTATAAAGCTGAAGAGTTTGTTTGTTTGTTTATTTGCTTGCACGCTAATATCAGGCAGCAACGGGTCTGATTTCTGAAATTTATTCTGACTCAAACAGCCCAGTTATCTAGATCTACAGGCGAATCCCCGTTATAACCAATAGGATGTAATTTGTGTCCCCAAAACTAAAATAAGGCTATTCACAACTGACGCTATTTTTATGCCACCCATTTTGGTTTAGAAGACAAGGAGTACTGGTAAAAACGGGCATAAATATGGGCTTCGCCCGCGTAAAACTTATAATCCCGTTCCTGAGGGATATTCGGGAAATCCTTTCTTATCTCGCGTGAGAGTCTTAAGATGAACCGTGCTAATTTTCGGCTTTATAGGTTCACAGGTTTGGGCCCCGCGTTGACGAGTCAGTGAATGAGTCACTGAGGACTTTGAGTGTTATTTATATGTTTAGATTTTTTATCCAGACGTATATAATAGTCCCCACGGCCTGCGAGTGAAATCGCTAGCAAAGCTAGTTTATTACAAGTCCTTGAAACACAATTGTCAAGCTCAACCAGTAATTTAGTGCCACAAAGAGCGTCTATTATCTTCGAAATAATTTATATCCACTACATATTTGACGAGAAAGACTGTTTCGATCGCTGGTAGGTTATAAGGGGGATGGTACATTAGGAATTATTATTAAGGACTATATTGATATTACAAAAAAATAAAAGAAAAAGTAAAAGTTGTTTAAACATCTTTTACTTTTTCTTTTAGTTTTTTTTTAAATGCTCTCAATTTAACATTTACAAGTCTTTGACTGCCTCGTTGGTCTAGCGGTCGCATAGCGCGACTGCCGATCACAGGTCTCGGTTTCGATTCCCGGGCCAGGCCGAAATCGCTTTGTGGGTTTTAGAAACTTTCACAAAGCAGCCTGGAGTTTGGAAGTTGGCGGTGTTACACCCCCGTGCCTGGGAGGGTACGTAAAGCCGGCGTCTTTGAATGCTACTCAGTAGCAGTAGTATATAATTCCACGTCAGAGGCCGTCAGGCGGATTTGAGAAAACTCTGACACTAGAGCTTAGGTGATTAAACCTGCAGCTCACTCGATAAGGAGAAGAAGAATTTACAAGTGGTAAGACTGAAACACAGTTCATGATAGCTTAGACATAAAATATTTTAAATTTCCACATCATAAATTATTTAGCCACCTTTAATCAAAACGCATTTATTCATAACAGGCTTTTTGAACGTCACATATTATATGAAACACTCCCAAAAATGCCCACCCGTCACTTCTACTAGTATGTTCTTGCTGCGAACTTTATATTTTCTCTTTTTATTTAAAAGTCAGTACTACAGTAAAAGAAGTATTGCAAAAATATATTTGCAATACTCATATTCTAAAGACCTTAACCATGGTTATACATCATGTAGATACCGTTGACCTTATACTCAATTGATGGAGCTATATCAAATGGCCACCCATTTGCTCAACAATAGAAGAGGGAGATGATTGCAAATTTGCGAATAGTGCAGTAACAACGTGCGCTTAGGAACTACTTCTATGAATAACTAAAAGGATAGACTTTGGTCCTTTGATCCGCAAAACAAAAATAGCCAGGTACGTTTTATTCGTTTACTAGTGACCCGCCTCAGCTTCGCATGGGTGCAATTAGAAACCTCAAAAATAACTGTATTTCTCCACTTTTTAATGGATATTAATGTACATATAAACCTTTCTGTTAAATCACTCTATTTATTTAAAAAAACCGCATCAAAATCAATTGTGAAGTTTTAAAGATTTAGCATACTTAGGATATAGGGACAGAGAAAGCGACTTTGTTTTATATTTTATACTATGCGATGATGACTACAGTATCCAAAGTATTAAACTATCCAATATCACTGTTGGTAGTTACAGATCTTTGGCAGTCGTTACGGGTATGCATAAGCCAGGAAGTCTGACAACCAGTCTTACCAAGGGGTAATTGAATTGCCCGGGTAACTGGGTTGTGGAGGTCAGATAGGCAGTCGCTCCATGTAAAATACTGGTTCTCGGCTGCATTCGGTTATACTGGAAGCCGATCCCGCTTATATAGGCTGTCGCTCCATGTAAAACACTAGTTCTCAGCTGCACCCGGTTAGACTGGAAGCTGACCCCAACATTGTTGGGAAAAGGCTAGGCTGATGATTTCACAGTTAGTAGTTAAAGAGAGGAATTAATACAAACCCTACTATATATATATTACATATTTATATAAATGCGAAAGTAACTCTGTCTGTCTGTCTGTTACGCTTTCACGCCTAAACCAGTGAGCCGCTTTTGATGAAATTTGGTACAGAAATAGAATAGACCCTGAGGAACAACATAGACTATCATTTTTGTCCGGGTACGGGAAATAGTTCCCTCGGGAAGCGAGCGAAGCCGCTGGCAGAACCTAGTAATAATAAATATTATTTCCATCAATAGCAATTCCTAGTCTAGTGTATAAACAACTTTATCTGTAGTGTCTACTGCAACTTATATAATGAGCCACTTACATGCCATATAACAAGACAGAGTGGTTTTGAACTTATAACTGATAGGACATACTTATAACATAACCTCTGATTAAATAGTGCACTTAAACCTTGGTACCGAAGGACCAAAAAGTTTTGGTCCTTATTGGCTACCAAAAAGTTTTGATCGTCGATTCGAAATTTGAATTTGAAATGATTGTGTTATAAGTTTTCGTGCGAAAAAAAGTGTGTTCTAAGGGTAAGTTATACAGTATTTTTTACGCTACTTAAAAATTTTATGTGGTATGGTACGGTGTTTGGGTAGATCGTTGACCGCTTGAATCGGAACATAATTTGTCTTAATCTCTTCAAAATTAAAAATGCAGTAAAACTCAAATAGTTACATAAATCCAGCAATTATTAATATGCAGATTTTGGTAATCTATCTATCTATGGATTTTAATTTTTTACATTAGTTCCATAATTATGATAAAATGTCAATCAAATTCTTATCTCTGGTAAGCAAATCAACCGATTAATAGATTATTGAAATTCTCCGTTTAACTTGCTCACACTCAGCAAAAAATATTTCAAACAGCACAAAGTAAAAATTAAAGCGCATTTGTAAAATTAAAAAAATATTTTTAATGAAATTTAAAAATATACATTTTTGGACTTCAATAGTACACAATATATAACAATACGAGTATCTACCAAAACCGGTGTGAGATATCTACCCTATTTGCGTCATAAGGATTTGTAAAATTATTTTGAAAATGCAAGAATTACCTGTTTTAATAACGTTTTTTACGAAAAAACCGGATCGAAAAGATTAACTTTTTCTGTCCCGAGGAAACTTCATCAAACACTGAGAATAAAATATAACTTATAAACTTTGGTCTCATGTTGCTTCTAATCTATACTTCTATACTAATATTATAAAGCTGAAGAGTTTGTTTGTTTGAACGCACTAATCTCAGGAACCACTGGTCCGATTTGAAAAATTATTTCAGTGTTAGATAGCCCATTTATCGAGAAAGGCTATAGGCTACTTTTTTACCGGTGCGCCGAGTAGTTCCCATGGGACGCGGTTCTAAAATAAAAGAAATTCTTTCTGTTTATTCTATTTTCCAGTTTATTCATAACAAATGTAGCTACAATCTACATACATAATAAATTATTTTTTCTTCACAGTATTGGAGTGGATAAGGGTTAATTTATCATTTTTTTATTATTTATTAGCTTTAACATGACAAAGAAATATAATATCTTATATTGAGACATTACTATTCAATAAACTCGCATTAAATCCTGTTTATTGCGTTTCATTGTTATCTTAATAATATTCATTGCGAAATATTGAGATATTGTGCAAGATTGACGTTAAGGGTTAATATTGAAGATTGTGCAAACTAAATTGTGCGAATTAAATTTTATTTGCACAACCTTTTTATTTTAAGTTATGATTACTCAATGTTATTGTGGGTGTAGGACCACCTAGTATTTATACATAGTTTCTTTTGATAGAACCTGTTCCGATAAAAGAAAGCCTTCAACTCGATTCACCCAATTTTCTGTGATAGGTAACTGACAGCTTTGCCTGGGTTACATGACATTTGCCTGGGAATTACAAACAATTTATGATGCAAATTAGTATGACAAGGATAAGCAAATAAATGAATATTACTTATTCCATTTATTTATTTTTGAACATATTTTTTACATTTCATTATTCTTTATTCATTTATTTTACACATTTTAACATTTTTAAATATTTTATAAATACGTATAAAAAAAAACAAAACATTTAAAAATATAAAAATAGTCTCCCACCGGCATCGGGAACATGGTCCAAGCTACCGGCGGTCAGGGCTCCATAGAGAGAAACCTCCTGACGATGCGTGCCGTGTCCAGAAGTACAGCTTTCTGCATCAAGCGCTTGATCCAACCATCTAACATTTCACTATTATTATAAGCATATGTAGCTATTTTCAATAGTTTTTCAGTGAATCATTACAATGACAAAATAAATTGCTTTTTCATTGTGGTCCTTTTTGTATCTACTAAAGCACCAAGTATCATTCCCATCTAGTCTTCAAAACAAATGACAACACTAGATCTACCTAATGACATCTAGATTGACAATCAATCTTACTTCCTACTGTCACGCCTATAAGGACCTAGGAATATGAGCTACTAGTATTTAATTAAACATAAACTTCCATTGAAGGACTTGATGTTTATATTGGACTTTGAACCGTATGGGTAAAGTCTTATGATTCAAAATTCATCATCATGCAACTGAGCGGTATTATGAATGAATAAATTGTTTGTTTAATCAAGTGCACCTACACTTCCTACGATAATTATATATTTAATAGCTAGTGTATTATTGTTTTATATTAATAAGTTACTGATAAAATGTCTCTGACTTTATTGAGATAAACATATATTTCCAGATAGGCATAAACAATCTCTTCTCGAATTGTCCTTGAGTAGTGAAAGAGGTGGATAAAAAGGGTTTTAATAGATAAAGGATTTTCTTAGATCGAGGACTTTGAGTTTGGGTCGAAATTACTGAACCAATTAAATCAATTTCCATAGTTACCTTTGACCAGTTTCACCCGCTACACGAAGAACCTACACTGTACACCCAGTTAACAGTAGTCTTTTTCAATTACAAATGGGCTATCCAACACTGAATTATTTTCAATTCGGTACAGTAATTCCTGAGCATAATCAACAGCTTTTAAGCTTTATACTATGAGATTATTAGCTTGTGACTTGCGAACTAATAGCTCAAATATTTTAGCTATGAAGCTAAAAACATTAGTAGGAATTACCACGGAACAGAAAATATTCCGTAGGAATCATCAATCCACTTATAACATTATTGACGCTCGACATCGCGACTTCTAACTCACATCATAAATTAATTACAAACTTTCGTTAAATTAACGTCCATTTTCAGGATTTTTTTTCCTAAGGACCAAAAAGGTGACCAAAAGGACCAAAAATGACTTTGCGTCATATAGCCAACGACTCCGTCCATTGGTTCATGGGAGAACTAACCTCACGAATAATAGCTGAGTCTGGAATCCCGTCAGACAGATTCCATCTTGGCAAGATTATACTGCAGAGCTTCAAGGATGCACCAGATTTTATACTGCAGGTAAACAGCAATCATAGTTGTCCAGATTATGAAGATTAGATAGGCAGTCGCTCCAAGCAAAACACTGGTTCTAAGCTGTATTCGGCTAGATTGGAAGCCGACCTTAATGTAGTTGGGAAAAGACTATGCAGATGATGATGTAACCAGCAATCATAGTGATAGAAATATTATATGATTTTGCCTACCCAACTTAAAAAAAATCCTGCAGTTCGATACTTAGACTATTTTTCGCATAGATTTTTTCTGGATATCATCTGTGATATCATTTTCTATATCAAATAATAATAAGCAATCAAAATGTATGTTAGTATGTATGCAATACAAGGCTGTTTGATCGAAAATATATCGTTCCTATGTAACTTTCGTTGTCTATGTAAACTATCCAGGCTGTAAAATTGCCATGTTGGATGGCAAGGCTGAGTCTCTAGCCAAAGGTCAGCCCTTAATCAATAATATAATAACCTAAGGAGCAGTTTCAGAGGTTCCAGATAAAGTTCTGGATAATTATCTGATAGATGATGGCATAGAACTGTTTTTAGTTTTGACTACTTTTCTATAGCATTGTGGAGGTATGAGAGCAGAGAGTAAAGTCCATCATATATTTCGGAGGTAAATGGAGGATCCTTTGACCGTACGGGTGTTATGTCTGGTGGGCTACTGCCCGACAGTTGTTTATTGGGGTGAACTATATATATGTATCCATGTTGCGTGTGAACACTGCTTGCGCGATGCAGTTTATGTACGTCTTTCATTGTGTAGATGGCGGTGTAGGTAATGGTACCGCTGCAGTGATGCTGCCTATCTGTCAGATAGCTATCTAGAACGTTATCTGGAACCTCTGAATCTAGGCGTATATGTTTTTTTAACCTATTGATAAAAGAAACCTCTCCTCAGATTGACGGAGCTACAGGAGAATCAGAAACATATGGTTCAGCTCTTGAGAGAACTGTTAGATGTGCGACCTGCTTCAAGAACCTGGGTCTGGGACATGGAGACGTGGTTATACTGATGGCTCCTAATCATTTAGATGTGGCTATACCTTTGTATGCTGCTTTGTACCTTGGGATTATTGTGGCAGCTGTTGATAGGACTTTGACTACTAGTACGTACCTATTTAAGTTTTTTTTATAAATGCCTTAGTTTCATTAACATCTTTCCTTATAGCTTTTTTTCTTAGATTGCGTAAGCGTATGTTTTTTACGCTATCAGAAGAATTTCCTATCGGCTATATAAGGAGGAAAATCTAGCTGGAAAATCTTATAACATGCAACATGCATTAATCAAGATAGGTCTTCATTTACTTTTGTGTTCCACTAGCGGTTAAATACTGAAACGCTATTGATTTCTGAAACAAAAATAATAGTATTTGAGGTTAGACTATGAAATTGAACAAAAACCGTAGCTGGTTACATTTACACCTGGTCGGAGAAGTACTAAGGAATTTTCCGCATAATTATGTGACTTATACTAACCGCAAATACTTTAGTAAACATCAAGTGTACAGTTAAAGAGAATCTAGTCTTGATTGTGAATCATGAGCACTTTTTGTTTTTACCCGACTGCCTCAGAAGCGAGGTAATATTGTTGGGAGCATGAGTTTATTTGGCATACTCTTTACCCAAATCGACTAGTTAAATTTTATAACGTCAAAGATGGCAAATATTTAAAAAAAATCTAAGAAAAATATACTTGCCATAGGCTACTTGTTCGTATACGCTTTTTTGCTGTAATAATCTACGGTAGATTTATCGTTTGTTGACATGGCAGTCAGTTTTGTATGGGTTACGATAAAAACGTGCCGTGAACAAGAGCTCATTATTCTATTCATTTATTAAAAGCTTTTTCTTATAAGGTAGCTTTCAATAAATAGTCTTTCAATAAATATTAACCTTCTATTTCATTTTCAGATGAACTACAACAAACGTTCTCATTCTCAAAACCCAAAGCAATATTCTGCCAAAGCGACAGGGCATCTGATGTACAACTAACTCTAAACAACTTGAACTTAGATGCCCAAATCATTAGCTTCGATAAAGGAGATTACCTCTGTAGCTTCAAGGATTTTATGGCGAACTATGGTGATGACCTGCCTGTGGAAGAATTCAAGTAAGGAAACTTTTTTAGGTAGGTAGGTTTTAGGTATCTACTTCAAAATGCGTGACGTTGATTTTGGTCCTTCCAGCCGCGGATTTTAAGATTTGGTCCTTATATTATATTATGTGTATTTCCTTTACTAACTTCCGTCAACGGTTCTTACTCGTTTTATATGGGTACTACTTCACACACTCGGATAAAAGAAGCCTATAGGCTCCTTTGATAAGTGGGCTATTTAATGACGAAATGATTTTTATAATCGGACCGCAGTTCCTGATTTTAGTTAGCATGGCCAAGCAAAGAATAAGAAACACTCTTTCTTTATAGCTTCCAAATGACGATTAATTCCAATTGAAGATTGTTGTTGCACAAAATACGTTAGTTTTGTTACGACAATGTATTATCTTTTTAGATGTACAGACTTTGATCCTGAGGATTCACCAGCGTTCCTCATAGCTACGAGTGGTACAACTGGTCTGCCCAAGGCTGCTGCAGTCACCCACAAGAATTTCGCCATCATCACTCCATACATTTGGTAAGGGCTATTCCACTTGTATACTTTAAGGAAGTAAGAATGTGGGCATTATAGAGACCTTGTCTGATAAACCAAGGATAAACCTTGTTTAATAAAATAATTCCAGTGACTGGGATCTGTATAGTATCATCAATAAATTTTTTTTACAAATTCCAGTAACTCAAAGTTGGCTTTCATACAAATCACGGTGTCCAAATATATCGTAGACATTTATAGTGTTTCTAACATTTCTTTAAACTGTTTTTGGAGACTTAAAAGATTTTCTTATGTGGACAGTTTCACAGGTTCCAAATAAAGTTTTTAGCTATCTAGAACCTTATTTGGAACCACTGAAACGGGCCCTTAATCTCCTTTTCTTCCTCACAGGGCTAGGCACACAGAATTTCCAACTCCGACTCGTCTCGCCCTGATAGGCTCACCCCTGCAGTGGCTGACAGCAATCTTCAACTTCATCATATCCCCGATCTTGAGGTTCCAGAGACTGCAAACGTCACAAAACATGACGCAAGATCATGCTTATGACCTGATCAATACTTACAAGGTAAGGATTCGATGAATTGAATTGAAAGGAATTGCCATTTTTACACGTTTTTATCTGCAATACCTATAATTGCAAGACATTTAGAAAAAAACAGACTTATAATAATGAAAAAGAAAAGAAGGTTGATGCAACATAGGTATTAAGTCTTTGTTATTCAGTATGAAAATGCGAAAAGGGGTCTAGTCAGCTTAGAAAAAAACTCAATACCTAAAATTTAACTATATGCATTTGATAACATTGTAAACGACAGAAGGTTNTATTGAAGATTGTGCAAACTAAATTGTGCGAATTAAATTTTATTTGCACAACCTTTTTATTTTAAGTTATGATTACTCAATGTTATTGTGGGTGTAGGACCACCTAGTATTTATACATAGTTTCTTTTGATAGAACCTGTTCCGATAAAAGAAAGCCTTCAACTCGATTCACCCAATTTTCTGTGATAGGTAACTGACAGCTTTGCCTGGGTTACATGACATTTGCCTGGGAATTACAAACAATTTATGATGCAAATTAGTATGACAAGGATAAGCAAATAAATGAATATTACTTATTCCATTTATTTATTTTTGAACATATTTTTTACATTTCATTATTCTTTATTCATTTATTTTACACATTTTAACATTTTTAAATATTTTATAAATACGTATAAAAAAAAACAAAACATTTAAAAATATAAAAATAGTCTCCCACCGGCATCGGGAACATGGTCCAAGCTACCGGCGGTCAGGGCTCCATAGAGAGAAACCTCCTGACGATGCGTGCCGTGTCCAGAAGTACAGCTTTCTGCATCAAGCGCTTGATCCAACCATCTAACATTTCACTATTATTATAAGCATATGTAGCTATTTTCAATAGTTTTTCAGTGAATCATTACAATGACAAAATAAATTGCTTTTTCATTGTGGTCCTTTTTGTATCTACTAAAGCACCAAGTATCATTCCCATCTAGTCTTCAAAACAAATGACAACACTAGATCTACCTAATGACATCTAGATTGACAATCAATCTTACTTCCTACTGTCACGCCTATAAGGACCTAGGAATATGAGCTACTAGTATTTAATTAAACATAAACTTCCATTGAAGGACTTGATGTTTATATTGGACTTTGAACCGTATGGGTAAAGTCTTATGATTCAAAATTCATCATCATGCAACTGAGCGGTATTATGAATGAATAAATTGTTTGTTTAATCAAGTGCACCTACACTTCCTACGATAATTATATATTTAATAGCTAGTGTATTATTGTTTTATATTAATAAGTTACTGATAAAATGTCTCTGACTTTATTGAGATAAACATATATTTCCAGATAGGCATAAACAATCTCTTCTCGAATTGTCCTTGAGTAGTGAAAGAGGTGGATAAAAAGGGTTTTAATAGATAAAGGATTTTCTTAGATCGAGGACTTTGAGTTTGGGTCGAAATTACTGAACCAATTAAATCAATTTCCATAGTTACCTTTGACCAGTTTCACCCGCTACACGAAGAACCTACACTGTACACCCAGTTAACAGTAGTCTTTTTCAATTACAAATGGGCTATCCAACACTGAATTATTTTCAATTCGGTACAGTAATTCCTGAGCATAATCAACAGCTTTTAAGCTTTATACTATGAGATTATTAGCTTGTGACTTGCGAACTAATAGCTCAAATATTTTAGCTATGAAGCTAAAAACATTAGTAGGAATTACCACGGAACAGAAAATATTCCGTAGGAATCATCAATCCACTTATAACATTATTGACGCTCGACATCGCGACTTCTAACTCACATCATAAATTAATTACAAACTTTCGTTAAATTAACGTCCATTTTCAGGATTTTTTTTCCTAAGGACCAAAAAGGTGACCAAAAGGACCAAAAATGACTTTGCGTCATATAGCCAACGACTCCGTCCATTGGTTCATGGGAGAACTAACCTCACGAATAATAGCTGAGTCTGGAATCCCGTCAGACAGATTCCATCTTGGCAAGATTATACTGCAGAGCTTCAAGGATGCACCAGATTTTATACTGCAGGTAAACAGCAATCATAGTTGTCCAGATTATGAAGATTAGATAGGCAGTCGCTCCAAGCAAAACACTGGTTCTAAGCTGTATTCGGCTAGATTGGAAGCCGACCTTAATGTAGTTGGGAAAAGACTATGCAGATGATGATGTAACCAGCAATCATAGTGATAGAAATATTATATGATTTTGCCTACCCAACTTAAAAAAAATCCTGCAGTTCGATACTTAGACTATTTTTCGCATAGATTTTTTCTGGATATCATCTGTGATATCATTTTCTATATCAAATAATAATAAGCAATCAAAATGTATGTTAGTATGTATGCAATACAAGGCTGTTTGATCGAAAATATATCGTTCCTATGTAACTTTCGTTGTCTATGTAAACTATCCAGGCTGTAAAATTGCCATGTTGGATGGCAAGGCTGAGTCTCTAGCCAAAGGTCAGCCCTTAATCAATAATATAATAACCTAAGGAGCAGTTTCAGAGGTTCCAGATAAAGTTCTGGATAATTATCTGATAGATGATGGCATAGAACTGTTTTTAGTTTTGACTACTTTTCTATAGCATTGTGGAGGTATGAGAGCAGAGAGTAAAGTCCATCATATATTTCGGAGGTAAATGGAGGATCCTTTGACCGTACGGGTGTTATGTCTGGTGGGCTACTGCCCGACAGTTGTTTATTGGGGTGAACTATATATATGTATCCATGTTGCGTGTGAACACTGCTTGCGCGATGCAGTTTATGTACGTCTTTCATTGTGTAGATGGCGGTGTAGGTAATGGTACCGCTGCAGTGATGCTGCCTATCTGTCAGATAGCTATCTAGAACGTTATCTGGAACCTCTGAATCTAGGCGTATATGTTTTTTTAACCTATTGATAAAAGAAACCTCTCCTCAGATTGACGGAGCTACAGGAGAATCAGAAACATATGGTTCAGCTCTTGAGAGAACTGTTAGATGTGCGACCTGCTTCAAGAACCTGGGTCTGGGACATGGAGACGTGGTTATACTGATGGCTCCTAATCATTTAGATGTGGCTATACCTTTGTATGCTGCTTTGTACCTTGGGATTATTGTGGCAGCTGTTGATAGGACTTTGACTACTAGTACGTACCTATTTAAGTTTTTTTTATAAATGCCTTAGTTTCATTAACATCTTTCCTTATAGCTTTTTTTCTTAGATTGCGTAAGCGTATGTTTTTTACGCTATCAGAAGAATTTCCTATCGGCTATATAAGGAGGAAAATCTAGCTGGAAAATCTTATAACATGCAACATGCATTAATCAAGATAGGTCTTCATTTACTTTTGTGTTCCACTAGCGGTTAAATACTGAAACGCTATTGATTTCTGAAACAAAAATAATAGTATTTGAGGTTAGACTATGAAATTGAACAAAAACCGTAGCTGGTTACATTTACACCTGGTCGGAGAAGTACTAAGGAATTTTCCGCATAATTATGTGACTTATACTAACCGCAAATACTTTAGTAAACATCAAGTGTACAGTTAAAGAGAATCTAGTCTTGATTGTGAATCATGAGCACTTTTTGTTTTTACCCGACTGCCTCAGAAGCGAGGTAATATTGTTGGGAGCATGAGTTTATTTGGCATACTCTTTACCCAAATCGACTAGTTAAATTTTATAACGTCAAAGATGGCAAATATTTAAAAAAAATCTAAGAAAAATATACTTGCCATAGGCTACTTGTTCGTATACGCTTTTTTGCTGTAATAATCTACGGTAGATTTATCGTTTGTTGACATGGCAGTCAGTTTTGTATGGGTTACGATAAAAACGTGCCGTGAACAAGAGCTCATTATTCTATTCATTTATTAAAAGCTTTTTCTTATAAGGTAGCTTTCAATAAATAGTCTTTCAATAAATATTAACCTTCTATTTCATTTTCAGATGAACTACAACAAACGTTCTCATTCTCAAAACCCAAAGCAATATTCTGCCAAAGCGACAGGGCATCTGATGTACAACTAACTCTAAACAACTTGAACTTAGATGCCCAAATCATTAGCTTCGATAAAGGAGATTACCTCTGTAGCTTCAAGGATTTTATGGCGAACTATGGTGATGACCTGCCTGTGGAAGAATTCAAGTAAGGAAACTTTTTTAGGTAGGTAGGTTTTAGGTATCTACTTCAAAATGCGTGACGTTGATTTTGGTCCTTCCAGCCGCGGATTTTAAGATTTGGTCCTTATATTATATTATGTGTATTTCCTTTACTAACTTCCGTCAACGGTTCTTACTCGTTTTATATGGGTACTACTTCACACACTCGGATAAAAGAAGCCTATAGGCTCCTTTGATAAGTGGGCTATTTAATGACGAAATGATTTTTATAATCGGACCGCAGTTCCTGATTTTAGTTAGCATGGCCAAGCAAAGAATAAGAAACACTCTTTCTTTATAGCTTCCAAATGACGATTAATTCCAATTGAAGATTGTTGTTGCACAAAATACGTTAGTTTTGTTACGACAATGTATTATCTTTTTAGATGTACAGACTTTGATCCTGAGGATTCACCAGCGTTCCTCATAGCTACGAGTGGTACAACTGGTCTGCCCAAGGCTGCTGCAGTCACCCACAAGAATTTCGCCATCATCACTCCATACATTTGGTAAGGGCTATTCCACTTGTATACTTTAAGGAAGTAAGAATGTGGGCATTATAGAGACCTTGTCTGATAAACCAAGGATAAACCTTGTTTAATAAAATAATTCCAGTGACTGGGATCTGTATAGTATCATCAATAAATTTTTTTTACAAATTCCAGTAACTCAAAGTTGGCTTTCATACAAATCACGGTGTCCAAATATATCGTAGACATTTATAGTGTTTCTAACATTTCTTTAAACTGTTTTTGGAGACTTAAAAGATTTTCTTATGTGGACAGTTTCACAGGTTCCAAATAAAGTTTTTAGCTATCTAGAACCTTATTTGGAACCACTGAAACGGGCCCTTAATCTCCTTTTCTTCCTCACAGGGCTAGGCACACAGAATTTCCAACTCCGACTCGTCTCGCCCTGATAGGCTCACCCCTGCAGTGGCTGACAGCAATCTTCAACTTCATCATATCCCCGATCTTGAGGTTCCAGAGACTGCAAACGTCACAAAACATGACGCAAGATCATGCTTATGACCTGATCAATACTTACAAGGTAAGGATTCGATGAATTGAATTGAAAGGAATTGCCATTTTTACACGTTTTTATCTGCAATACCTATAATTGCAAGACATTTAGAAAAAAACAGACTTATAATAATGAAAAAGAAAAGAAGGTTGATGCAACATAGGTATTAAGTCTTTGTTATTCAGTATGAAAATGCGAAAAGGGGTCTAGTCAGCTTAGAAAAAAACTCAATACCTAAAATTTAACTATATGCATTTGATAACATTGTAAACGACAGAAGGTTAATCCTTCTCCGTGTGAGAGGAGGCCAGTGCCCAGCAGTGGGACGATAAAAAGGCTACTAAAAAAAAAAAGAAAGAAGGTTAAAAAGATTACCTTATTGTATTATGTATCTGGTTTTATAAGGTAGATGACTAATCATCAAATAACCTCTTACGCTGTGTGTGAGTGTGCAGTAGTAGATTCTGATAGTGTCAGATTTATACTGATTATCAAAACCATCTTCCTTCTGTAGCCTTCCGTATTCCAGGGCCACAGTCAGTCTTTCAAATATTTTCGCCACACCGTTTAGTTTAGCTGCTAAATGTTCTTCTTCTCTTACAGCCAACATACACAATCTTCAGCCCCACAATGATGACGACACTCATTAAACCTGATGACCGAGATCGATGTGACTTCACGTGCTTAGAAATCCTGCAGTTAGGTGGAAGTGCTGTACCTCAAGATCTCGTTGATGAGTTGAAGGTCTGTACTGAAGAAGTATTCGTATCTTCCAAAAGAGTAATTTACCGTTAGAATTTATCAGATGGAAGTAGGTGGTGTCCTAGTGGTTAAAATACCAGCCTTTAAAGTAGGAGTTTGCTGGTTCAATTCCAGGTCAGGCAAACACCAATGTAACTTTTCTAAGGTATGTGTTCTTGCTAAGTGTATCTTGAACACCAATGATGAATAAGTGAAGAAAAACACCTTTAGGAATTCTGGACTTTGAATCTGAAATTGCCCACATCCCTTGAGCAAGCTTGGTGGTTAATGCTCATTCCTTCTCTCATTCCTCATCTTCATCAAACTCTTGTCCTTTTCCTAGTTTGTTCATCCGTACATCTATGTCTGACGTCATCTCATGACTCTCTATGACTCTTTCTAGCCTTTCAAGTAATCCATTTATTATTTCATTGACCGCTCCTTTCTTTAATATTGCGTTTATTGCATTTTGTACTGTCAAGCCATGCTAGATCTATCTATTATCTTTGCATGCCGAATGGTAAAATATGGCTGACTTGATGTATTACATTGTTTAAGGACCATTGTTTAACGTATACCCATATTTGCAAAATCAATTAACTTTGACTGTGACTTTATGCTTTATCGCGCGGATCGATCGATCATAAGGTTAAGCAATGCTTGGCGCGGTCGGTCCGTAGATGGGTGTCCATCTTGTCATAACGAGTTCTTCCGTTTTTATCTGGTGATAAACTGGTGAGTCCCGGCTGCCATCTTTGGCAGTCGATACGGGTAGTCAGAAGCCAGAAAGTCTGACAACCAGTCTTACCAATGGGTAC